>JAAEAF010011251.1:0-17259 GCA_011037195.1 Triatoma infestans
AAGTGCTATTTCAGTTTATTACATAATTCTATCATCTAAATAATAATAATTAGAATTAAATGTGTTGTTGAAATTCCGAGTTTTGAAGAAAATCGGATGACCGGAAGTACATTTTTACTGAAATGTATTTTTCAGTTTTCTAGTATTTTCAAGAAAACGGCTCCAACGATTTTCTTTAAACTACGGAATGTGAACTACACATGTAAAGGAGCTACAACTTTTATTTGAAACATTTCTCCTGGAGAAGTCATTTAAAGGGGCTTTTGTGGCAGGAGTGGGGTTATGTTTTGATTATACAATTCTACCATCCAAACAAAATTTATTAGAAATAAATAGATGGACGAAATTCCGAGTTTCAAGAAAATTAATAAACCGGAAGTGCGCTTTTATTGAACATTTTTTTTTTTTTTTTTCAGTTTTCGACAAACTCCACGGAATTTCATCAAAGTTTGGTACACAAACCATAAAATTTGTCAATTAGGTACAATTTTGAAAAGTGGAGTAAGAGAAAGTTGTGTGAGTGTTTCACATCAGATTTTTTTTAATTAGATGACACATTTATTCAACAATTAAATGTTCATAAAGGGGGGAATTTAAAAGTTATTTAATACCAGGAAATAAATGTTTAACACAAAGATAATAAACTTTTTTTATTTTTATTTTTTTACTTTTTTTGTATAATAAAAAGCTGATTGTGATAAAGTTTTATAGAGAAATAGAGAGAGAGAATGAAATAGATAAGTGATTGAACGGGTAGATCAGAGTGCAGAGTGGTTTTAACAATCTCTTGTCCTGCTGTCTGTTGTATGAGTTCAAAGTGAATAACTGATGTCCGGAGGGCCATCTAGTACCCGAGCACCGGAACTAAAAGTCAAACATGCTGTTGGTAGTGGTCTGTACCAAGTTCCGACGAGGTTTTCAAGCTAAACATTGGGTTTGTAGTGGTGCAAACTTATCTACAATATGCTGCATCAATTGGGAAATTTAACTAGCGTTACTGAAGAAAATTCAGTATACCATTTCTCTTTCAAAAAAAAAGAAGTTTTTTGTCTCTTTTTTATTCAATTTCCCCCCCCTAATAATTTATTTTTAAAAATCCAATATTTTAAAAAAAAACTTGAATTAAAAGACATTGCTGAAATGTATTTTGTGGTTGAATTTTGCTTTTTACTTGTTAGACAATGATCAATCATTGTTCTCCTCAAGGAGAACCATTTTCTTTTATAATTTTTTTTTTTGTAACCAATAACAGTGGTTGGTATTTAATGTAAATTCAAATTTGCCGCCAACAGCGTACAATAATTTTATTTTGGAGAGGGGTATTGTGACTACCTTCAATAATAATTTAATAATTTGTTAGGCTGAGTCGTGCTAAGTAGAAACGTGGCCACCTTTGCGTTTTCTCCTCTCTCAGTTAGCCACTATATAACACTCAAACAAGCAAGTTGTAAGCAAACACACTCAGTAGTAAATCTGTCTATACAGTTCAGGCCAATTCACTTGGCCTTAATTGTGAAAAACCAAGTTTGCTACTTCTGGTTTTTCTGGGTAGTGTTAAATAAGCTGGTCTTTTGTCGAATGAGTGGCTCCGGTTCTCTCTGCCTGCATAGATATATTGTGAAATCACATGGTTGTTATTTCCGGTTGGTTCCTTCCGTCAGCTTCTGGAAGCCCATTTAATTATTATCTACAATCATCAACCAAGCAGCAGTGTATTGACAAAGACTTCAAAACTTGGAAGCACATACTGTTTATTTCCTTATTCCTATTATTTCTTCTCCCCTTTTCTCCGCTATAGGCTAAGGACACATGGGTCTTCCAACACTGGTGACAAGGATTCTGCGTTTTAAGGTAAGCGCCGTTCCTTTGGTTAATTGAAAGTGTTAATAAATAATATTTCCTATCCCATTGTAAATATAATGTATATATTCATTTTTTCCATATAATTTTAATATTTTAATTTCCCATTCGCTCAACTATTATTATTTATATTATATATAGTCCATTCAATATTTTTCACCCAATTCATATAATTAATTTTTGCTGTTTTTATTTAAACAAAGTCCCACCCTAGATATCTCACCTCAATATATATTTTATTTTATTTTTCCTATATTTATTGTACAAACTTGCGTCACAGTTGGCATTCCGCCATTTGACGTCTAGCAGCCCAATATATTTTTACCCTTACTGAAAGCTCGTCATTAGCAAGAGCCTTGCACTCAAAGAGGTGATCTCCAGTTATCTACCCGACTTCGCAGAGAACACAATCCTTGGATTATCGACTAACCCAATTTTATATAAATGTTCTTGTAGGTAGTCATGTCTGGTTATTAATCGCTTCGCAGCAGATTATTTAGCAGAGCGCTATGACGGAAGATAGCCCAACGCTTGCCCTCCGACTGTATCTCATGTCGGTGTGAAATGTGGGTCCTATGTTAGGCCAATCAGAAATTTAGAATTATCATGTAGACCAGGCCTGTGCAACCTTTTAAAGTTAATGGGCCATTTCACAGATTGATGAACTTCCGGCGGGCCGCACAAACTGTGAAAGTATTTACCCAATCCCAATTACACTTTTCGGTTTAGATTTAAGTGATTTAACACTATCCTCTTTGACATAAATTAGCAGGAATATGGTGTTTCTTACAAATATAAACTTCTCAATTTTAAATATAAGGATTTTATCATGAAATAAAAAAAATAAATAAATAAACATTGCTCAAAAAATTAATCGTAAACTCCAAATTTAACAAAACACGTTAGGAAAATAAATGTCTATTACGTGTATGATTTACAAAGTAGCAATTTTTTAAACAGTAGTTAGATACATTAATGCGATTTTTGACATTGATGTTGGGCAATAAATACAGTCACAAATAAAAATTAAACCAAATATTCACTTCACCTTTACTTTGAAAAAATTAATGAATTTCAAACAACAAAATGTCAAAAACATTAAGAATAAGATTCTATGATGAGTTGGCACGATATGAGAATACTATAATGAACTGACTGTTAAATGAAAATCCTGCCCCTTATTATGTAGTTTTTTTATACCAAGCACAAACATGTCCAGGCTCGTACAGACTTGTCGATCACCAAGTGTTCAACTCTCTTTTAAAAGCAAGTTAAGACATGAGCCTCTCTATGTTCTATTCTATATAATATTAATTAAAACCTCAACAGTGGTGATCACAATATTATTCAGATTATTAATTTTTTTATTTTCTCCAATACCATAACGCGGGCCGCACGGAAGAGTTACCCGGGCCGCAGGTTGTACGGGCCTAATGTAGACCATGCTCACATTTGAAATCTTCATTTCTACACTGCGATTGGCTAATTATTTATAGCTAATTTTCCCTTCGTAGTTATTTTATAAATTTCAAATTGTGCAATAAAACCTTTTTATGAAAAAAATGCAAAAAAATCAAGTTATTTCTAAGTTTTATATAGGTAATTAATGTGAGCTATAAAGAGAAAACTCAGAATTTCCATTCCATTATTGAAAGAGAAATCAAAAGAGAATTAGAAGGAAATGCAGATCCTATATACGTCCGCCATTTTGTATTTGGCCGTTTATACTAGTGGGACAAAATAAAATTGATGTTAAACACCCATAAAAATTTCTTCAAGGAATTCATAATTTTCAGTTAAAAAACTTTTCTTAGACCTGGAGTTTGTAAGCTATTCATTATATTGTCCTTAATTTTATATATGTGGCGCAGTCCACAAAGTGTTGAAAGAGTACTTTAAAGATGGAAATCTGTGCAAGATTCAGCATTCAATTCAGCTTACTCAGTGCCTTTGAAATTGCTACTTATTCCGCTTGATTATTGCTACACCATTCTTCTAGCTTTATCTTAATATAAACGTTGCTTATCACCAACAATTTCACCGATATTTGTATAAAAATATTTGAAATTCAGTTTTTCTTTATTTATGTAAATATTTAAGATTTTCTAAATTATCAATTATCTGTAATAGTATAAAATACCGCTTTAATTTTTGAAGTTCCTTTAAAAGTTTGCATATATATGTATACATTGTTACAGTTTACATTTAACTAATAAATTTTAAGGTAGTATTAGACGATATAATGGGGACATTTCATGATAATATGTTGGCACAATGCAATGATGGTTATAGACTTAAGTGAAGCAAAGCAAGCTAGCAGGATTAGAGGGATAAAGGAGGACAATTGTTTCCCTAGGGGAAGAAGTTAGTGTGAGATGCTGGTGGCACTGATAAAAGGGATTGTGTGTGTATGTCTGTGTGCGTGTATAGATGAGGTCGGATAACCCCTAGCTATATAGGATATGATGACGAGGTGGGAGAATAGAAAAAGCCACCTTAACATCTCTCCTCTTCCATACGGATACAACTCTGTACCACTTACACAAATTACTTCTTCACGGCACGTCTCTTCTTGCATCGCTTAGAACAAAATGAATCATTCTAGTGCGCTTGCATATATATATATATATACACACACACACTGGTTGGAATTTCTATTTTTTTTTTTTTCACTTTAATGTGTTTGGTATGCTTTTCTGCTTTCGTAAGGAAATACTGTCTTCTAATCATTTCCACATATGTGAATTTCAGCCCTTTTTTCGATCAATTTTTTGATTTATTATATTTTGATTCAGTTAAAATTTGAACGCAGAAGAAGAACGGCTAAGTCCTTGTGACTTGATATCCTAGATACGGTCTCAATTATGTTTGTGGATAATAACAGTTTATTATCTAATGTAAGTTTAGATCTAGATTGCTTTAAGATGAGTGGGTAGTTAAATTGAGAAGGGTCACATTACCTGAGTACAGTTTATTTGTAGGAGAAAACGAAGTGAGTAAAGCAATAAGGAAGTCCAAAATGGGATAAAACTAGACTAGGAAAGAATTCCAATCGATTTACTGAAAGGTGGTGAATCATTTCTGATTAAAGGCTTTGACAAAATTAATAAATAACATAATGCACAAAGGCAGGAAACTTGGATTAGGATATGTATCTTGCATTTGCATAACATACGTGATAGCACCAACTTTGAAAAATTTAAATTTGAACTAACTGACATTTTATAGAGTCGTACTTCCTGGTTAAACGAATTTTCATAAAATTTGGAATTCTAGGATTGCTTCTAATGTATATTAACATTATTTAGGTTGTAAAAAAAACCATACATTGTACAGAAATGGTACTTTAGAGCAAAGCTTAACGTTGCTGTTTGCTCGGAACCCTGTAAAAATTCAATTTATTCCAAAAAAAATGTTTTAAGTAGAAGCGGTGTGTTTATATCTATGCAGTTAGCATTTCAAGGAAATCGTTGGAGTGTTTTCGAAAAAAATAACATTTAGTGAAGTCGCACTTCCTACGGTTGACGGATATTGCCTGAAGCCTCAGAAGAAGAGGCATGACGAAGGTACAATAGAAGGATGACTTTGAATACGATTGAAGAGTTAGGTGTTGTTGGTGTAGTGGTTATGACTATGGACTTGTAACTGGGAGGTCCCCAGTTCAAATCCCACGTATAAAGTGCAAAATTTTATATTTGTTTAAAAAATATTAATGGTAAAGTAGATGCTTCCGCTCTCGTCAACGACACTAATTTGGTTAGTTATGCCCGCCTAAAATTAAGTTTAGCTTGCCTAGTAATCTACAAATGCTTGAGATTATATTTGGGACTACTAAGTTCTACCCCTTGTGGATGTGTTACTAACAGAATCACAAGGAAATGCCTCTATCTTTAAGAAGAGATTTCTTAACTGATAAATTTTTAATTAGAGCAATAGTAATTTTATAATTTTTAATATCCCAGACTTATACAGTAGTATATGTGATCTTAATTTAAAAGATTTAACTTACAAATATTGGCAAAAGAAAACTTCCCCTCGTCTAACACAAAGGGATTATTTATCACAGCAACAAACTGGTCATGTATAACACAACAGAATATTTGTCCAAAAAAATTCACATCTCCTATCTTTCTAGTTGTGAACGAGGTGGTATTGGCGATATAAACAGTTTAGTGTTCGAAGAAATACAGAATAAATGGCCAAATTCGTTAATGATTTATACTGATGGGTTACGATATAACAATCAGTGCGGTTGCAGCTTTTATAATCCTCAAAATCATGTAGAAAAAATGTTTAAATTACCAAGTTTAGCTAGTGTTTATACATGTGAAATTGTTGCAATATTAGAAGCAATCAAATATGTCCAAACTTTGAGTGTAAGTGAAGTGTTATGATTAACAGACAGCCAAAGTGCGTTGTCGAAATTAGCAATTTATATGACACTGTCCAATTTAAACCATCTAGAAACTGAAATTATTACTAGGTATAATAATTTAAAAAACATTGTCAGGTATGTTGGGATCAAAGCTCACACATAGGCATTAGGAGAAATGAATATGCAGACGTATTAGCAAAGAGAGTCATTATTCAGGGAGTTGAGCACGAAGTGAAACTCCCAAGGAGGGATTCACTGACAGAATTAAAATCATCTATTATGAAAATATGGCAAATTAAATTCGCTACTGGCGATAAAGGGATGTTTTATAAAAGAATTAACCCAGAAGTAAATAAACAACCTTGGTATAGTGAACATGTTTTGAAGAAGTATGTAATCAAAACTATCTGCTGACTCAGATCTAACCATGGCATATGTAAGGAGTATCTCCATAAAAAAGGTGCGGAGCGATACCCTTACTGTATACTATGTGGAGAGGTGGAAAAATTTAGAACACATAATCATGATTTGTCCAGCTTTTAATCAACAGAGGAATGTTTTGTTCAATAAACTTAGTTCAATAATTACAACGCCCTTCAACTACATAACATTTCTAAAGATAGATGACATAAAAGTGGCCGAATTTAAGTGGAATATTTAAGTAAAATTAAGGTCCAAAGTTTAGTCTTGCAAATTATTTTAATATAAATATTTGTAGCGTTTTAATTTAGATATAAGTCAAAAGGAGTAGAGGAATATCGAGTACTCTACTCCATCCAAGCTCTTAGTTTTGAGTGATAATGTATTGGGTGAATCTAAAGTATGTTTGGTGAAGATGAAAGATAAATTAGATTAGGCTTAATTAGTTTTGAATGAATATATTTATTAGCATGAAAGTATTTATTGGCGAGAATGGTTTAGGTTAGGTTAAGTCTGTATATATGTTTTTATTTTAGGTTAAAGTACGAAAAGGAGTAGAGAAATATCAAGTACTCTACTCCTATCGGTGCGAATGGTTTTTAGTGTGCATGTGTCATTTTGTTTGTGTGTGTATCTGAAGTGGGACAGCATCCCGGTACAAAAGTGAACATTTAGTGCCTTATAGTAATTTAAACAAGATAAAATAGTTTGCAAGTCATGTACAATTAAGAGCTATGGCTGTATGGCGTCAAGGCTAATGCCCTTCCCCCAAAAAGAAAAAAAAAGTAATCTTAACAGAAATACTGTCAGAATAGATGACTATTCTGCAAATCTTTCCCAAATTTGTGGGAAATTTACCAACTTTTACAGTATAAACTAAAGTTTGATGTTTTAATTTTTTTTACGAATATATGCATACTTCCAAATCATATTTTGTAGGATTATAAAGTATGGTGGGGGTTGGAAATAAAGTAGAAGCTGAAATTAGGTAGGAAAACGAATCGACATGATGGTCATGTAATAAATCGTACGACTCAAATATAATGAGACAGCAGTAGGGGAGAGTTTGCAAGTCAGTAGACAAGGAAAGCGGTAGAAAGAAAGAGAGCCCCTCTATCACTGTCTCCGTTCTGGATGTTGAGGGGAGTTTGTTGGAGTATAGCAGTGGAAGAAGCAATCTTCACTAAAGTGGGTTCACTCATACCATGGTATACTTCCCAACTTAGGTTCCTTGTATACAGTATGCCCACAACAAAATGTCAGATCAAATAACCGTTATATCTATCCTATATCTCAGAGCTCTTCCCTCTCTTTAAGCCACCATAACCAGTAGCTTCAAAACCGTTGTCTGCTTTAACATCCCTTTCCAAAAGTGGAAGTATGGATGAGAGGGTAGTGTCACCTCATGAGTCATATTCAACTATTATTACAAATGTTCTAACTCCGCTTTCCCTGTCTTACACTCTCATACAGACAAAACACAGACACACACACATTCAATTCCCTCTCTTACCACTAAAACTAATCTTCAATGCTAGCATTAGTACCCAATATATACCAGCGAACTTTATAACCCTATATTAGCGTGATTAGTGTGTGTCTCCACATGTTCTGACAATATATTGATAGTTACAATATTTTCTATTAGGACTTCATTTCAGGCTTAGAAAATAATTTGTTATTGATTTATCTTCTCCCCCCCGCTACTTTTTTTTCTAGTTTTAGTTGTCTCCATTTCCGGTTTTTTTTTTTTTTTTCAGTACGGCACATTGTAATGAATACTAATCATATTATTATAAGCTAAAAAGAAACAAGTGAAATTATGTTACACAATTAAGCAGTAGAATTGTAATGGAATTAACAGCCTACAATACAAAAATTCCCCAAAACAAGCGCTGGAGACTTCATGTTGTCGATACCAACCATATGTGCTGCTCTCGCTTTATCAAGCTAACTGTATACGGACGAATGGGGCTTCCCTTCTAGAATTACAGCTAGCCCCTAACAAAAGCTAGAAAAAAAAAAACTTTCTTCAGCATGTTGAGAGCTTAATTAATTGGAAATCAATATATTTGAACAGTCTTATCTACTATCAACAATCACAAATCTATTTTCAAAATTCGATAACGGTCTAAAAGCCAACAATGAAGAGCGGGTCTGGAATCAACTTTGAAGAGAAACCAATTAAAAAAGTTAAGAAACAGCAAACGGCGATTTTCCTTGAAGTAGTTTCGAGTTGTTTTGGTCGCCCAGACAAATTTACAGTCAGTACGTAGAACTTTTTTTTAATATATTTTTTGTGATCACATATTGGTCGCCTTAGTTGCGAAAATTCAGGGTTCGATTCCCGTGAAACAAATCGATGTTAACCGTGAGAAAAAGTGGGAAGCTACAGTTGGTAGCTCACCTAGGTAGCGGAAGTCAGAACTAAACGGCGAGGTAACTGTGGTGTGTTTACTTCACCCCCTCCCAAATTCGCCGACTGGTATGTTTAAGGTTTTTCATGGACTCTTGCGCCATAGCTAGAAGTAATTTTTCGTGGTTTCTGATCCAGCTGATATGTTTAGCCAACTGTTCTTTTAGTACAATACTTCCATTACATTTACAGTCTTAAAGGATATTTAAACAATTAATAAAAAAAATTCCAAGTCTCAAGATAATCTGTTAATTAGAAGAATTGAAGTAAGAGAAAGTTGTATGAATGTTTAATTTTAGATTTTTGTATCCTTTTTGATCTTTTTGATATTATGAAGCTTTTCTATAACTTTCTCTTCTCCTGCCAAGACAGGAAAGTATTTTGATCGTGGCGATATCGCAGTTTTCACTGGAAATATATGTTTTGACGTCCCCTAAGTTTGAAGAAGTGGTTTTAGAAAAGGGTCCGCGCTCGTGCATGTGTGTGTGTGTGTGCGTGTGAGTCAGTGGTACTTGTGAACAGCATAGCTCAAAAATGAAACATTGCAGAAAATTCAAACGACATCATAATGGAATTCGATTCTAGGTTAACTGACAAAATTCTTCAACCGAAAATACCAATTGATCTAATGAATTTTTCAATTTTTCGAGTTATTCTCAAAAATGGCTACAACGATTTTTTAAAAAAAAAAAAAAAAAGTTTACTATATTAACTACACATTCAAAGAGCTACAATTTTTATTTGTAACATTTCTCCACGGAAAATTCATTTAAGAACGTTTTGGTGGAGTGTTTAGGGTTACGCTTTCTTCTAAAGTGTTAATTTAATTTATGAAACATTCAGAAAAAAAAAATCCAGAACTTGGTCTACCCTAGATTCACTATAGTCCAAACAAATCAGACCATAACCTTAAAGATAAATAGCCTAAACTCTTTTACACTCTTTTCTTCTTTCCTTTTTGTTCCGACCAAAGCCTGAACCTAATTTCCTCCCAACCCATGCAATCTGTCATAAGGTGGATGGGTGTTCCTTCCTCTGTTTCACAAACTTTACAAAAGGTGTCTGGCATGAGCCTCATTATGTGGTGTCTTCTTAAACCACAATGCCTAGTAATTGATCCAAACAGATATCTGAGAGAGATCCTTGAAAGACACAACTACATCTCATTAATAACCTTGTCTGGAACCCTAGTTAACGTATTAGACTACCGATAACTCAATGAATGCTGGAAAAACAGTTCATGACTATAAGATTTGACAGACATGTGTCTACAGATAGAGACATCAACAATAGGGCCTGGGGGCAGCAGGGTATTGTCAGCTCATAAATACTCTTATGTATATATTTATAAGAATGTAAGAAGTAATAATCATAATAATTCGTTATTCAAAACCCTATGGCTCCCATGAAGGGCCAAGGTTTGACAAACGACGATTTGAATAGGGGGCCGTGTGGTAAGCAAGCCGCTGTTCCCATGCCGTTTAGTTTCGGCCTTCGCTACCTAGGGCGCTACTAACTGTAGTTTCCCACTTTTCATCACGATGCTGGGTCAACACCGACTTTGCCCTTACGGGAATAGAACCCTGAATTCTCGCACGAAAGGCGAGTGCGCTAGCCGCTAGACCATCGCGTGAGAGTTCTGTATTCAAAATTGTATACAAATATCATACACATATTTACATAGGAGTGCCAATATACACTGTTAGCTCAAGCAAATCTGTAAAATATATTAATTTCTTTGAATTGGTGGAAATTTAGAGAAAAGCTATAAAAGAAAAACCCTAGCATTTATATATATATAACGTTTAAATTAAGGAGTGTTTAACCTATGTCTGCACTCACAGCTCAAGTCATAATCTCCTATCTGTCTGTACAGGTTATTGTGCCGTGCTTCATACCTGCTAAAGAATTTTAAAGCGACTTTTCTAATGTGATGTTCAATGTAGTCCATTTTTGTACTTAGATGGAGATCTGTGATACAGGTATAGCGAGGGTATAGCTAGATAGGCGCTAATGAAGGATGTCACCAACCTTAGAAACTTGTTTTGTATAACTTGTAGATGTAAGGAGTAAGTTGATCATATGGGCACTTATTAAAGCTCTATATAAATCCTTATAGTCTTTAATTAAACCGTGTCCTTAAAACTTCTCAGTTCCAGGGATCTTTACTAGGAAGCACAACAACAACTGTTAGTGTTTGAATAGAAACTTTTACGCAAAATATACCGCCCACAGTACGTAAGAGAGCAATTTGGTGAACCAACATTATCACGTGAATTAAACAAAAAATAAATTGAATTTGGCCAGGCCATGTGGTAAGAATATATCGAGAGGTGGAGTTCCTATATGAGAAGTCATGGACCATGTTAAAGAGAGTGGGCAGACCACAAACTGAGAAGGAATGATAGCGTGATGCAGGGATGCGAGAGATTTAACTGCGCATCCCATAATTGGATGGCGTCGGAAAGAAATAAGGATGACGGAAGTATAGAGTAGGTCAACACCTAACATACTGGCTGTAGCGCTAATGAAGGAAGAAGAAGAAGAGTAGATGACTAATAACTTAAATTACTTCATCCTGACATCCTTTTACATAGAATTAATTACATATATTATATTTTCACAAATGTGTCTTAACTGTTCATGACCCAGTTTTATAAAAATAAAAATAATAAAAACTAATTATACAAAACATTCATAAATAAATGAATAACTACATTGGATGACATATTTTATTTAAGAACAAGGATCACTTGAAAATTACTTGAATGAAGTGTTGAAAACTCGTTTTACACTTAATTATTAATTTGCATAGAAATATAAGTGGTCATTCTATAGAAGACAATAAGGCTGTTGTTCATAGACAACTTAATTGTATTCCTATAGTAATTTTTTATTTTTTTTTTAAATAGTGTTGACAGATCTTTTAAAGATATTATTTACTCCTGTTACTACGATATTGTAGCATGTAAATTATTACGTTCTCATACTTCTTCTGTAGGAAGTATTGCGATCATGCCAGACTTTCGAAATCGCTTTTCACCGGAAATACATGTTTTGGTAATACACTGAATATGATAAAATGGTTTTATATACGAGTATATATATGTGCGTGTACGTATGTTTGTTTGTGGGTGTTAACAGAATATCTTAAAAATGAAAAGTCCCAGGAAGCTCAAATTCAGCATTCCGTTTAGGAACTACCAACCATGACAGACACGAAAATTTCAAGCAAAACTCCATCAACCGGAAGTATGACATTATCACCTAATATAGACTAGAAGCGAGAGATAGAATTCCAAATTTGAAGAAAATGGGTTTACCAGAAATGCGACATTGTAGAATAGGTTTTTGAGTTTTTTTGGGGGAATTTTTTTCGAAAAAGACTTCCTTTAGCATGTTGCTATGCTAACTTTGCAGATAAAAACGTATTGGTTGAATATGTGGATGGATCTGCAATGCTGGATAACATCTGGGATTTAATATGTCATAGAATGTATGGAGAAGATTGTGTATACAATACTGAACTATAAACTGTATGTTTGGCTAGCCCTTATATATGATTGTAGAAAATTTCCCCGATTTCTCCTTCCAAATCTGCTAGGGGTTGAAGTAGGCGGATCTTGATCATTCCTTCGTGGTAAATTTCAATAGTTTGAGTTTTGTGTGACGGCTCTTTGATGTGGTGGGTGACGTAACAGTTGGGCGGATTGCCGTATTTATTTATTTATTTATTTATTTTGTTGCCGACAGGATATGCTGCCAGCAATCCATTACATAATGTTCATTTTTTAAAATTTCCTTTAAAAATAAATAATTACACCAATAAAAATAATAATTACAAAATTTCACCTTTCATTAACCTAAAATTTTATAACCTTTTCGGAAGACAGCCTTCCCATTCTTTTTCATTAAATAGAAAATGTACTCTAGTTTTTTTCACTTTGCATAAAAAATATATATTTAAAGCAAGAGAAAAGTGTTTTTCATCATTTTAACAGATGCTACACGAATGCTATTCTCTTTTCATTATAAATAACTGTTATAATTAGATTATAAATATCAGGATTAATGGTTCAGTTGGAGTCCATCAACTGATGACATTTCATTTTACCTGGAAGAACGTGGCTATAATTAGTTGGAAAACAGATTTCATTACCTTTTTCGTTAAATTGCCTTAATGGATTTTCTGAGAATGATTTAGTTCATGCTGTTGTTGAGTTTCTTAGTATAAACGAATTTTGGGGCGTGGAGGAAAAAATGTTAATATGAAACATTAACATAACTTTGTCTTACTGCAATTAATAAAATTGAATGGAAAATATTTTGTAAAAATTTTTTATTTGTCCTAATATTATATGCCGTTGAGACAAATATCTATACTAAATAATGGATAATTTCATCTATGGATCCCAATTCCACTTCTCTTCTGAAATATATCTCCTTTTCTTACATTAGAAACCTTCGGAAAAAATATCCAAAATCCTCAGACCATATAACATCATCCTAGCACATAAAACAACCTACAATTTACAAACTTTTCACTAAATTAAAAGACCCTATCCCGACAGAATTACAATCAAATTTTATTTATAAAATAAATTGCCAGTATTGTTCAGCCACATATATAGGTTAGACGAAAAAATATTTAAAGAACATGTTATACCAATACGACTATGACCGTAGAAAAAACAAAGGTAACTCTGAAAACATAACACTCATTCATACTGAAAAAAAAATCACAAATTTGATTTTTCTAACACCAGTATTTTGGCAACTTAACACAGTATAGGAAAAACTTAACTTTTTAGAAATGCTACATTAAAAAAAAAAAAAATCAGAAAAATTCTATTAATTATAGGACAGATACCAACAATCTTTCGTCTATTTATCATAACTTCATTTCTTAATCCCTGACTCTGTGTTTTCCCAATAGTACCCTTTTTCCACTAGTCCCGTTATAACTATACCTGCCCGCTGTTCACTGTGGTGTGTATATGTTCACTATTCTCTGTGGTGTTGAGGTGTTCCCACCTATTTATTTTCCAAAAATATAATGTAAAGTAGTCAAGTTTAATATTTCTTATTTTTATGTCAGTAAATCAAAAAATTTATCAATTATCTGTATATTTTATTTTCAATTACATTCTGTTTTTTGTTTCTCGATTTTGTCTTTCTAAAAAGAACCCTTTGTATTTTTGTGTTGTAGGCCTTGATGAAGACAATATATATTTGTCGAAACGTAGTCAAAAATATATGTTTTTTTTTTTATTTAAAAAAAAAAACAAAAAACGAATCTCACTATCCTTATCCATCATTTAAGAAAGGTCGAGAAGAATCTTCCATCTATACTAAACTTTTAATAAGCTAATTTATGAAGTTCCATTGTTCACGGAATCATTTGTTGCTGATATTTTTAGCAGCTACATTTTTAATCTACTTTATATTTTGTGTTTTTTAACAACTAAGTGCAAATCCTACCAGATTCGTAACTTTGCAAACTTTAGAAAGACATAGTTATTAGTTATTGATCAAACTGATGCTTAGGGACTTTTCTGTTTCTAAACTAAAGTCTTTGGACATTATTTACTGTTTCAACCTGTAAGATCAGTGACCAGAGTGAACAAGGTTCATATCCTTCTTGTCTATTAAATAGAAGGGATAGTATAAAGGGACTTCAATCGCCACTTCCTTAAGGTTATCCCTAAGAAAGGTACAAAATAGTAGTCAAGGCTACACTGAAAAGATTTCTCATTAACCAGGCTACACTGTTAACAATTTCACCATCCATTCATTTATTTATTTTTTTTTTTCCTTTTGTTCCAAACTAATCTATGCCTCTTCTTTTAAACACTACAACACTGATTAACTGTAACATCTTTTCCTTATTATTATTTAATTATATTAGACGCATTACTAGAATTCCAAAGTTGTGGGAAATCGATTAACCCCCAAGAATTGATTTTTAAGATTTTCAGAATTTTTTCGAATTATATATTCATTTTCCAGCAAATTCCAGACATCTCAAAAACCTATTCTGTAAATTCCGGGTAATCGATTTTCTTCAAATGGAAAATTCTACTAATGATCCTAATGTATATTTAAATAATTTACATGCTACAATTTTGCCCGAAACTGTTATTATTTTTTGTGTGTGGGGAGGGACCAAACTCTAAGCTATCCAAAGCCGTGCTGGGACCTGAAGAAAAACAACAACATATATGGTCTAGATCGAAAATCCAAACCCGGGTCTGATCTATTTAAGATTCACTACAGGCCGAACAAATCGGACAATAACCTTAAAGGCAAATAGCCTAAGCTTTTCCACAGACATCCTGTGCCGCCCAAAGGTGCTAAACCTAATTTCCTTACAATCCAAGCAATCTATCATAAGATGGTTGGGTGTTTTCTTCTATGTTTCACAAAACTCTACAAAAAAGGTCTATAATGAGCCCCATTACGTAGAAGTGTCTCCTTAGACTACACTGTCCAGAAAGGGATCCAACCGGCCGGAACCGTTCTGTGGTGTCTCAAGATGCCTCAGGAGTGCATCCATCAGGACATGGGTTCACGACCGATCAAGGGAATGGTGGGTTAAAACCCCAGGCCAGAGACAGGCGAAAACGTTTATTATAGCTATTCGCCTAGGCTAACTGTAGAATTACTCCACTAGGCTGGGTGGCCATAAGGATGGCAGTTGGCGTTCTCACTGGCCACTGCAGATTCAATAAGCGCATGCACCGCATGGGCCTGGCAACAGATAGCGTGTGTAAGTTATGTCAGGAAGAAGAGGAAACAGCACTGCACGTGCTATGTCAGTGCGAGGGGCTAAGTATGGCTGAGGTACCGCCTCTTCGGAGAAGAAAAGCTGGTCCTGCAAGCCTCAGCCAGGGGCCCCTCTCGGGTCTATTAAGTCTATTAAGGCAGACAGAGCTCGAGAGGGTACTCTAATTCTCCCCGTTCAGAGAGACCTCCCCAGACTCCACAGTTCAATGAAGGACAAGACGAGGGTAGGTTCTCTAACTTAGGGGGTGCCACAATAGACCCACGGGGGTCGCGGTGGCGCGGCTGAAGAGCCAATCCTCCCAAAGAATCTAATTTAATCTAAGGGATCCAACCAGATGCTTGAGAAAGGTTCGTGAAAGTCACAGCAACAACTCGCTAATAGCCCTTTTTTGGTCCTGACCCCTCCCCAATGAGCATCAACACACTGTGCTCATCCATGGGGGTGAATGCTGTGAAGCCACTTAAGACTGGAAACTGCGACAGACATGTGCTTGAAGACAGATCAAGAACAGGCTCGGGGTCAATGAAAAAAAAAGAGAGAGGCGCCTAATTTGGCAAACCTATTCATCTCCTCATTCTCAAAAATTCCCATATGATCTGGTACGCAGACTTGAAGTACATCTTTCAAAGAAGAAAGCTCTTCATTCAGCCTTTTAGAACATTCTAGTACCAACCTGAAAGAGAAATGGCACATGAACTCAAGCGCCTTCAATGCAGCTGGACGGTCCGAGAAGATACAAACACCTTTTTTAATTTACGTTACGTCCCTCTCATCCAAAATACTAAAAGAAATAATATATGCCTCAGCCTAGAAAACTGTTGTCCAATTCCACCAAGAGATACTGCCAGGTGATTTTCGGCCTCAAAATAGATGGCCAGACCAGATCTATCCTCAATTCTGGAACCGCCTGTGTAACACCGGAGATAATTATCCGGTACCACACGAGACGGACTCAATCTTTAAAACCAATCCTTCCTAGAAGGTATCCTGATACTACAAGAATGATTGAAACCAAATATATTCAACATTCTATCAGTAGGAAAACCTCTAATTGGAACCTTTAAAAGCATTTTGCCATGAATGATAGAATGACCATATCGCTTACCCTGCCAAAAACCTACCTATTATATTCTGTGAAAGACTTCACGATTCCACGATAGGTTACCAAACCAAGTTTCGAGCTTCTACGATTTTTCGTTTCTGAGATATTTAAACAAAAAAAAAAAAATAAACACACACATGTGCAGATGATTTGCTAAAAACATTTTATCCGACTCAGGGGACCAAGAAATGTGTTTTTCCGGGAAAACTCAATTTTAAAAATTTAACATGATGGCAAAACTTTCCCTTACAGGAGTAAGAGAGACTTTTATAAACATTCCCAGAAATTATAAATTACCC
>JAAEAF010011251.1:23247-35725 GCA_011037195.1 Triatoma infestans
AACAATAAACTATCCTGAAACATCAATCCTGAAACCTATCCTGAAGAGGCTATTTGCTGTAAAATATTTTATTTTAGGTGTGCAGTACAAATGTGTTGTAACAAATGGTCATGTCCTTTAAGTGAACAAATCCTAAAGTTAATCTAAAGCTTTGTTGGATAAAAGTTGGATTAAAATACTTTTATAAAATTTCATTTAACCTCGAAATAAAATAAAACCATAACTAAACATTCATACTCGGCCAATAAATACATTCACGCTAATAAATACATTCATACGAGGGGAAAGTATTTAATATTCCTTTTCCCATATATATAAAACTAATCTATTTGGGTGAAATACTCGATATTCCTTCTGTTCTGTATTAATGTAAAATTTAAATTTGCCGCCAATGGCGTACAATAAGTTTATTTGGAGAGGGGTATTGTATTACCTTGATAAATAATTTACTAATTTATTAGACGGTGTCCTAAGAGTAGAGAGGTGGTAACTATGCATTTTCTCCTCTATCAGTCAGTCGCCATTTTAAGCTCGAAGGAGTAAGTCGTTATGCAACACTTCCTTGAATAGGTCACAGTGTAACAACCTATACAATTCATGCCAGTTTGGTTGCCCTTAATTGTGAAAAAAACACAAGTTTATTACTTCTGGTTTTCCTGGGTTGTGTTAATAAACTGATTCTTTGGTCGAATTAGCTGCTCGGTTCTCTCGGCCTGCATAGATTATTGTGAAATCAATCACATGGTTGTTACTTGCAGTTGGTTTCCTGCCGTGCAGATTCTGGGAGCCCATTTAATTATTATCTACAATCATCAGCCAAGTACCAGTGTATTGGTCAAGACTCAAGAGTTAACAGGCACATGAGATTTATTTTCTTATTCTTATTTCTCCTCTCCCCTTGTCCCTGATATGGGCTAAGGACACATGAGTCTTCCAGCGCTGGTAATCAGGATTCTGCGTTTTAGCTATTGAAACTGATTAATATTTGCTTCCCAATTTTAAGTTGAATTTATATATTCATTTTTGGCCATATAATTTTTAATATTTTAATTTCTCATTATGCTCACCAACCCATTATATTACTCACAACTCGTATTATATACGTACATTTCACTCAATATTTTCACTCTTGAATTTATATTTTTGCTGTTTTCTATTAATCAGAGCATTTACTCTATAGAGCCTAGCAGAGGTTTAGATAATAGGGTGTAAAAGGAGCTCATTTTTACTTTTTTAATTTTCTGTTATTTACTAAACACCTTCATCCAGGTTTAGTTAACCTAACTTAACTAGAAACCTAAATATTGTCTGCAAATTAATACCCTTTCAAAAAAATCAAATAGCGTTCGTATATAAGGAGAACCCTCTTGGAGAATAGCGTGCTTATCTTGTGGCAGGCCAGCTTTACCTCTCTGAGTATGCATTTTATTAAGGTTAACGGCATCTGTACTTAGGTAAATAATTAGTACCCAATTTCCAAGAAAATTTGTTAGTTATAAGTAATTCGTACAAGCATAATAAACAAGAATTTTTTTTTTTTTAAACTAAAGATATAGTTTTTAGTTGAATTTTAGATTACTTTGCTTAATGTTTAATTAGATGTAGATTGTTGTAGGGGTTTATTGCACTGCAACCTGACAGATCTATTGTGCCTCCTCCCAGGAGCTTTTCATTGCACTGCCGGCCTCTAAGCAGTGTTCTCTAGCTACAACACTAATCGAACATTAGTTTAAACCCGACAATGAGTTTAGAGGCTCCTTGGAAGAGATAATCTAAGGGCAGCATGCTGGATTCGAACCTGGGACCATCACCTTGCTAGTCCAGCGCTACCACTGAGCTAATCCCTTCCTTCTCCTTTGGCTTACGCCAATTAACTATGGAAGGAGACCCTAGTTAGTGTACTGTATTTGTCCTTGTCTGTAAAGAGTAGAGTGTAGGTATGTTTAAATTATATTGTGTCACTTTTGTTCTGGGACGCATGTGCCATGATTACTGAGCTCGTTGGGACGCCCCCCCCCCCAAGTAACTGCATGCAGCAGATACCCCTCTTGCGAACTAATGATTAATTAACTAACCATTTAATTTTTTCTCAAGTGTTTAGGTACACCTAATATAACTTACAATAGATTGTGGTATCTTTAAGTTATAGTTCTTGTTTCTTTTAATTAAGGTACTCTTAATTAATTTACGAACTTTAAAGAAACCCATTTTTTTTGCCTCTTTGATCGCTACAAAATTAATTATACAAATTTAATATAATTTGAAAATTAATACTAATAGAAAAAACACATCGAATTGAATGTTAACTTTATACAGCTGACTGTTTAATTCAGAGACTGATTTAGATTTAGATAACAATAAATTACCATAACAAATATTAAAAAAATATATGTATATATTTAACATTTTCTTATTCAAGAATAATTCAATTCATAATTATTGGGTAGGATGAATGTATTTTAAAACGGATTCTGGTTGCGTTGCATAACCTAATGGCCGTGATACTTGTATTGATAGACTCGCTCTAATTGCTTTAGAATAATCACTTGCTTCTAATTCAATTTTCTTTACTTTCTTTTTTCTTCCATCTTTAGAGAGATTAATAGAAAATTGCCATATACTTATTAAAAAAATACATGCTGACATCACGCACGCTTTATAACATCTGTAAAATGATTGTAATATTTGAAAAAAATAAAGAATATTATCAAATAATTGAGAGAGGGCAGCTAAAAGATGGCATGGCCACGTGAGGAGAATGGAGGGTATCCGGTTATCAAAAAAAAAAAAAAAGCCGAGAGTGGTCGTTAAACGACCCCGAGGAAGAAGAAGAATTAATTGGGTGGATAACCTTCAAAGTATTCCAAAAAAAGAAAGGGATCGAATGATCTGAGGCCAAGAGAATAGCCAGGGATAGAGAGAGCCATGGCGCTTCTTATGTAAAACCTCTACACCGGACGGGTAGGAGAGATCTCGAATAAGCAAGAGTGAGATCAGCTCGCAACTATCCATCCACTAAGCCCGTGTCCACCCATGCCAATCTACTTTCGAGCGCTTCTTTGGATAACGGCGTAAAGCCCTGGTACGCGGCACCATTCTCCAGCAGCAAGGGAAAGCATTATAATCCAAAGCAACATGAAACCCAGCCTCCCTGTGCAGGTGCAGAGGCAAATCCAAATACAAGGGCAGTCCAGCAGCACATGTACATTCAACTTCTTTTGACCATATCTGTAACTCCCATTTCCCACTAAGCACGAAACCCTACTTCATTTAAAAAATCGAACATTGATTTCCATTTGGAATAGAATTATTTGCCAAAAATAAATATTATACCACATAGATTTTGTGGAAATAACTTTTTTTCTTTTAGTATTAGTTAAAAGAGGCCATAGCCGTATGCTTAATATTCAGAAACAGTGATACAAATATTTTATATAACTTCATTACAACACTTCTACTCCTACAAACTCATACACGGCGGCCATTGTAAACTAATTTTCAAAAATACTTTTTATAAAAAATTGCATTGTATCAAGACTGGATAAATAAGAAACGGGTGAGTGCGCTATTCTACTATTTAGCCTAATTTTGTTTTTTAAATTTAAGGGGTCGTCAACATCTATGGTCATTGGCGCCCGGAGCCATCTCAATGCACTGCCGGTCTCCGGACAGTGTTCTCTCGTTACAGATAACACTGTTCATCACCGGGCAGTGAGTTGTAGAGGCTTCTAGGAAGAAAAAAATCTAAGGGTCAGCTGGACTCGAACCTGGAACCTCCGCGTAGGAGTCCAGTACGCTAACCACTTAGCTATTCCCTTCCCTCGCCGAAATTAATACTTATTTGTGGATTAAAAAAAAACAAAAAAAACAACAACTTACATTTGACTATATTCTTCATAGCCTTTTTCAAAAGTTTTTGTAGCTTTATCGAAAGTCAAACTGTCATCATGTGCATCAGTTTCCACAACACTTTTGAAAAGTGTAACACATTTTTGACTGAAAAAAAAGCCTAACAATCCTAGTTGAATTATGCCCCATGCATTCAAAATTGTACAACAAGCGGATAATTTCCATCCACATAGTTTGAACATTAACGGCTTAAATATCATCGTCATTTTCTTTCCTTTTTTTATTAATTGTGGTTGATTCACGGTCACGTGTTTATATTTTTCTGAATATTTATATATTTTAATATTAATCACATGGTAACATTAATTTATCATTTCTTTTTACTTTCTTTTTTTTTTTTCTTCTTTTTTTAAATATATTTTATATATATATATATTTTTTTTAAGGAGATATTTTACTGCGACCTGAAAGAACTATTACTTTCTCTTAATAATTGTTAAATCGTTGTTAAATAGATGTTGAGGTTTGGTCATAAAAGAAAACTCTTTTCAAGTTTCACCAACGTTTCGGCAAATTTATTGCCTTCTTCAGGATCTGTAAAAAGGTTTGAATAGAAATAAAAAAAACACAAAAAGCAAGAAAAAAAACAGCATAAAATATAAAATTTAAAATAAATATTTTAAAATAAAATTTTTTTTTAAAGTAAAACTACGCAAATAAACTAAATAAAGAGTGTATATATTATATATATATATATATATATATCAATTTAAATTTATTTTGACTATTGTTGCAGAAACAGATCAATAATTAAACTACATCACAACTTTTGAAACTTGACAATATGTAGTTGAAGAAAGAAATGCAAAAATAATAGTTTTGAAAAATAGTTTAGAATATTTTATAGTTTGAAAAATAGAATTTTGTCAATATTTTAAATGTATCTTAGAGCAATGAAAAGAGTCAGGTACTATAATTTAAGGTCAGTGCTATTGAAGAGACAAAGGAACAAGAAACAGTTAGGATAAGACAATACACTCGCTCCAGACGTGCCAGCATTATTTGATAGGATTTGGACAGTCTAAATTCTCCACTCAACCAGACCAGTCTGAATTAGACATTGAATCAGAATAACTTGATCGAGGAATCGCTCTCTTAAATTCAGTGCCAGTTTAAGTGTTTGACATTTCAGTTTCAAACAATCTAGATACTAGTTATTTGTTTCCTTGCATTTGTAAGTTCATTCAAGATTCAAAATTAATAATTATCTTGTAAATTTACTAATTTAATATATAGTTAAATTATTGATTTGAAAGTGGTTCTTATTCTCTATATCTAATACTTCACTATCTTAAACATACATACTCAAGCCCCCTTTAAAAAACCGCCCGTGCTACACGCTACTACAAATATACAACACGCATCACTCCAATAACATTTCACACATATAAGAGTAAAATTTGGAAATAAGATAGAAATTGTATTTACAAAAAATTCTTATTAGAATTTCTTAAAAACTATAGTTTAATTTTCATTACCAAGTGTTACGGACATTGGGTGGGTCAAAGTCTATAAAGGGCTTAGGGGTGTGGATGGGAAAACCGTTCTTAATCTGTATTTTGTTTTGGAAATTCCAGGAGATTGTTATAACTAAGGGATAGGTTGTTGGTGTCTGTTCTAAAATTGATAGATAATTTATTTTTTTTTAAATATGTATCATTTTCAATATATTTCTTTTTCTATTATGATTGTTGATGAACAGAATTTGAATGTTTTCCATGTCAAATTCATGTTTGTGTTGTATGCAAATTTTGGTTAGTGCTGTAGTCATGTCAGTCGGTTTTTTTAGTTTCGCAGTCGTATTTATGTTGGTATAGTCTATTTTTTAAATATTGAGATGTTTTGTCCTATGTATGTAGCTGGGCATTGTTAACAATTTATTTTATAAATTACATCTGTTAGTAAAGTTGTGGGTGTGGAGTCTTTGAGTTTAGAAAACAATCTTTTTAGTGGATTGGAGTTTTTATGTGCGATGGAAAGGTTATATTTCTTGAAGATTTTAGCTATTTTTTCTGATAGACCCTCTATGTATGGGATGGAGATATAGGATATTGGAAGTTGATGTGATGGGTTAGAGGGAATTAGGTTGTCATATTATCCGTCGATCGTTGATCTAATATTTTACTCATGAGTACTACATGGAGAGGATAGCCATTATTTTTAAATATCTTGGATAATTTTCCTCATGAGAACGGGGACAACGGTAAAATCGTGTTAAATGGTCGAGTGTTCACATGAGTTTTCACTGGAAATCTTTTAAGGTCTTCTGAGTACGAAGAAAATCGTTTTACCTTATAGAATGTGCGAGTGTGTATGTGTGAATAAAAATTGAAATATAGTAGGAAGCTTAAACTTGATATTCTCTTTAGGTATCATCGCCGTATTTGGCAATAAGTTTTAGTCACAATCGATCAACTAGATCGATTTCAGTGTAATTTCTAATAATTTTTTCACGACGATTTTTTTAGAAAACGCTTGTACGATTTCTTCTTTTTTTTTTTTTTAAATAAATCAAGAGATAGATTAGTTCTGGCCACTTCCAAAGTTTACCGTTTAAGATCTGGAAGGACATAAACTGATGCTTACCCTACTTTCTTTATGATATCTTTAGTAACTTTATTGTATTAGATATAGTTTTCAAATGTAATTTATAAGTTGGAATATTTTGTTTTTGGTATTACTTAAAGACATCGTTTGTATCTTATTTAAAAACCTTCTTTTGTTGGATTATAATAAGATAAAACCAATTTACAATAATCAGCAAATTTACTTATAGCATATATTTACTACAGATTGTAAATTGCAATCGATTGCTGGCAGCATATCTTGCTTGCAACCAAAAATCTATGGTAATCCGTCCAACTTTTACATCATATAATCACGTCATATGAGACGTAACACTTTTTCCCACCACAAGTTTGAAGAGATCCGCCTACCACATTACCTCTATGAAAATTAGGAAGGAGAAGTAGGGGAAATTCTCAGCAAATCTATAATAAGGGCTAGCGAAATCTACACTTCAGTCTTGATCTTCAAGTAAACCTCATTATACCATCACTAACACTCTGCCACTTTAGTCTGTCATCTCTGTGTTCATGCTACCCACTTTTTCATTATATTAATCATTTTCATTTTCTCTTCCACATTTTGCTCTGCCCAACCCCATAAAAAAAACTAACTACAAAATCATAAAGATTATATTTATGTTAACCAAATATTTTTTTGTTTGCGGCAATTAAAATAATATTATATTTATTTATTTATTTATTTATTTATTTATTTTATTTTTTTGTTTCAGGGGAATGTCGAAGTAGGCCACCAGCTGGAAATTATTACGGTAGACTGATTGGAACTTTACAAGAATATGCTCATGGTATTCGTGGTACAGCTTATGCCGTAGATGAATCAACTATTTTTGTCAAAGGATTTGCTTATGATGGCACAGGTCCAGGTAGGGATCTTTATTAAAAAAATCTTATACCAAATATTTTACATTAAAAGAAATAACATGTAAACTAGATAATAACTATAATGGGGTTGTTGAGGTGAGAAATTAGGTTTGATTAAATGAACGAGATATGAAGACACTAATATAATGTAGCTAAGTTTACACTAACTGCACTGGACTTTATAATGAAAATGATAGAATGAATGGTGTGAGTAAAGATATGACACGATGCGATGTACAGTTGTATGGTTGTATCTGATAGATATCCTTTAGATAGATTCCCACTGGCTTATATACACAGGTTCTCCCACTCTAGCCTGCCTAAGTCAGAGAGTAGTCTCTGTTAACCAGAGAGGGCCTCTCTTCTATCTGCTGGATGCTATAACATAACCAAATACTTTTTTTTAAAAAAAAATCTCTGGTATGAAACACTCCCACAACTTTCTCTTACTCCAGTTTTCAAAATTGTGATTGACAAATTTTATAGTTAGTACTACCAAATTTAATGAAATTCGACGGTGTTTTTATGGAGAAAATCACAAAAACTGAAAATACTTTTCTATTAAAACGCACTTCCGATCATCCGATTTTCTTCTAACTCGGAATTTCGACAATACATTGAATTTTAATTAATATTATTTAGATGATACAATTGTATAATAAACTGAAATAGCACTTTAGAGGAAAACCTAACCCCACTCCTCCCCCAAAAGAGCTTTTAAATCAATTTTTCCGAAGAAATGTTACAAATAAAAGTTGTAGCTGTTTGTATGTGTAGTTCATATACCAAGTTTAAAAAAATCGTCATTGCTATTTTTGAGAAAAACGCAAAAAATTAAAAAAAAAAATCTGTAAAGTGGTACTTCCGGTTGAAGAGTTTTGATAAATAATCCACTGTCGGATCCCATGGTGATACCTAAACGGAATATCAAGTTTGAAGTTTCTGTGATTTTTCGTTTTTGAGATATGCTGTTCAAATATATACACACACAGACCATTTGCTAAAAACCACTTTTTTGGACTCAGGGGACCTCAAAACGAATATTTCCTGTGTAAACTCGAAATCGAAAATTTGACACGATTACAATACTTCCTCTTACTAGGAGTAAGAGAAAGTAAATTTCTCTTACTAGGGATAAGATAAACGTAAATACCTCTTACTAGGAGTAAGAGAAATTAAAAAAATTACAGAACTGCTCAACTTTGTTAATCGTTTATACAGGATGTCCCCATTTAAAGGGGCCACTTTTGAAATAACTATTACACGAAGAAAGATTTCAAAAAAAGTGAACATAACGTTTGTTGAAGTATTTTCGCTCTAGTTTATGATGGTGTTAATGTTTTTTTTAATTTTATTGCCGCCTTACACCTTAAATCGGTGGTTGAAAGTTGCGATTTCCTTTTGACCCCCACTTTTTACTACTGTATTGAAAACTATTAAAAAAATGAAGAAAAATGCGTTTGAATTTCACTTCATATTTCAAACCGTTGCTGAGATATTCAATCATACAGATTAAATTCTCGTCGTTTTTTCCCCCTATTTCTCTGTTTCATAAACTAAAATTAAAAGCGGATTTTGTTTATTAATTTCGAAAAAATTAGATAGTTCAAATGCTGATAAAACTTAGAAGCTATTTTAAAACCATAATGGACTTCAAAATTCTGGAAAACATCATAAATACAAAACAATTTGCTAGTTTATTTACAAAAATCTATAAAAAAATATTTCCAATTTATTCAAAATAACCTTCTCGGCTTAAACGGCACAAGAGCAGTCGCTGCGCAACATATGAAGTTGCTAATCGTAACATGTCTGTCGGAATTGCTAAGCAGGTTTGGATTAAGTCTTCTCCAGGTGCTGCTGGAGTTGTTGGTTTCTTGGTATAAATTTTTTCTTTTAAATATCTCCCCCAAAAAATATTAAGAGGGCTTAAATCTGGCGATCTGGAAGGCCAGCTTGCCGGTCACAGTCTCCCCCGATCCAGCTGTTACTGAGCATCTCATTCACTTCTCTCCCTGCCTAAGGCATAGTGCACGGAACAACCATTTCGTTGGAACCACATTCTTGTTCGGACATTCAATGGGCACATCCTTCAGCAATTGTTACAACACTTGGCGAATAAAATTAGCGAAATCTTGCCCATTTAAGGTACCTGGCGGAATGTATGGGCCGATAGTTTTGTTTACAACCATTCCGCACCAAACATTAACAGAGCCAGATGTTCAGTAACCATGGGTCAGGAGACAGGGACCTTAAGCTGGCTTTCCAGACCGCGCATTTTTCTTCATTTTTTTAAATAGTTTTCAATACTGAAGTAAAAAGTGGGGGTCAAAAAGTAATCACCATTTCAAATCATAAACATTTCCTATTTATTCAAAAATGACTTCCTCAGTTTAACCGGCACAAGCATAGTCGGTGCCCAACAGATGAAGTTTGCTAATCGTATCACGTCTGCCGGAATTGCTAAGCAGGATATGATAAAGTCTTCTCTAGGTGCTGCTGGAGTTGTTGGTTTCTTGGTATAAATGTTTTCTTTTGAGATATCCCCAAAGAAAGAAATCAAGTGGGGGCTAAATCTAGCGATCTGGAAGGCCATCTTACCAGTCCCAGACTCCTGATCCAGCTGTTACTGAACATCTCATTCACTTCTCTCCTTGCTACTAAGGCTTAGTGCTCGGGACAACAATCTTGTTGGAAACACATTCTTGTTCTGACATTCACATCCTCCAGCAACTGTTGTAACTCTTGGCGAATAAAATTAGCGTATTATTGCCTATTTATGGAATCTGGCGGAAAGTATGGCCAATAGTTTTATCTCCAACCATTCCGCACTAAACATTAACAGACAGATGTTCAGTGAAGACACGAACCTCATATGTTGGGCAGCGACTGCGCTTGTGCCGGTTAAGCCGAGCAGATCATTTTGAATAAATAGGAAATATCTTTTATCGATTTTTGTAAATAAACTGGAAAATTGTTTTGTTTAAATAATGTTTTACCTGATATTTAAGTCCCTTATGGTTTTCTTAAAATAGCTTTTAAGTTTTAATAATATTTGAACTCTCTTATTTATTAGAAATTAATAAGAAAATCCGCTTTTAATTTTAGTTTATGCAACAGAAAAATGGGGAAAAAAAACGACGAAAATTGAATCTTTATGATTGAATATCTCGGCAACGGTTTCAAACATTTAAGTAAAATTATCGGCATTTTTCTTGATTTTCTTAAGTAGTTTTCAATACTGTAGTAAAAAGTGGGGGTCAAAAAGTAATCACCATTTTCAATCACCGATATAAGGTGTATGGCGGCAATAAAATCAAAAAACATTAAACCATCATAAACTAAAGCAGAAATACTTCAACAAACGTTATGTTCACTTTTTTGATATCTTCCTTCGTTTAAGAGTTATTTTTTCCTTTTTGTTAAACGTAGCCCGTTTAAATGGGACACCCTGTATAATAAAACAAATTAATCTATTAAAAGATTAACAACAAAATAGTTAAAACATCTGTTGTGAAACACTTATACGAGTGACACTTACGGCAATTCGCATAGTTTAACATACATTTTCTTTAAAGTTCCTATTTTTACCAAATATTAGTTGTCTTCGGTTTTATATCTAATCTTCTATAATCTAAACTTAATAAAACAATTTTAGTGATGGAAGCCTTCCAATTTTCAAAAAAGAGCTTTTCAAAAACAGCCTTATATGAGCTTTATATTAATGAAGAGAGCTTCATACTCTGAGCCGTATCGGGTAGTCAGTCGAGGAGTAAAAACGTGCATCCTTCTGACCGCATAAGCCGGCTTACTTATTAGCAGTGGAAAACTGACAGATTACCCACTAATGATCTCAAGGAATCATCTGGAAACCAAGGAACGCCAGAGATTGGTAAGAACCAAAAACACTACACCCGTAACGGTGAGCTATCGCACCAAGAGAGTGGCCGAGTTGTCAAACCTAGCGTTGCGATACATTGACGCCCATTATTAGGGGATAGTGATGTGGAGAATCTTATTTAATAACATCGTCAAGTTGTTCCCTCCGTGTTGAAGAAATTTTGAACATCGATACAACCTTTAATCAAAATAATGGCGATACAGATAGTGGACAGTATTTATCATACGATATGATATTATTTACAATTTCAGTTTATTTGAACATCCCCCCTTTATAAACAATATCTATTGTAAATTACAATAACTACTGTAATACTGTAATACAATAATTACAATATTATTGTAAATTACAATTATTAATGAAATCAGTTTAAATTAATTTTCTTGATTCTCTTAAACAATTATTATTTTATCTACGAGTATGTCACTTGAAATTGCGCATATATCTCCATTTTTCTGAAAATTAATGTATTTTAATTGTTACTATTGTCTCTGATATGATTTATCTAAACTAATGTATTGCTGGAGCACTTAATAATTATAAATTAATTATTCAATCACTTGTTGTTTTTTTTTCAGATGCTTTCTTCTGGGTCGGCAATACTCCAAGGCCGTCACCTGAAGGTTATATTCTCCCATATCCTGAAGAATTCAGTGGCAGGTAATTGCAAAATTGTGTACCATTGTTTATTTTACTTACATAATATATGTTTCTTATTTATGTAAACATATTTTTCATTTGTCTTATTTTTTAATTTTAACTGGACAAAAATAAATCCAGTCAAGAAAAAAGTTTTTGTTTTAATTGATTAAACTTTGTGTAAATGTTCAACATTCTTTTTTTTTTGCAAGCTGGGATTATTATTTAAAATATTATTTTATTCATTTATTTATTGAATACAAGAATAACATTCCTTTTGGAAAGAGTCTGGATTTACAATGTACAAAAATAATATGATATTCATAATACATAATACATAAAAAGAAATAAAACTCATGACTACTGTCATAAACTGTAATTACAAGGTATTATTAATAAAATAATAAATGATATTAGTTAACCAGAGAGAATAAAACTCCTAATTCGTAGAGCATTAATAAGGTATTTCTAAATTGCATTTATCTGATAGACGGACCCAATCGTGAACAGCTTCTCGAAACAGCTGGATTCAGTATCCGAGTCAGCAAGATATGCATTAAGATAGTGTGATGGATGCAAG
>JAAEAF010011252.1:0-17961 GCA_011037195.1 Triatoma infestans
TTTTCGGTTTTAGAGGACCTAGAAACGTGTATATCAGGTCATCAACTCGATTTGACACGATCGCAATACTTCCGCAAGCATTAAGAAAAAGTAAAAATTTTGTTTACACGTTTTTCTGAATTCGACGATTTTCTTTATACATATATTACACTTATCATTTTTATTACTGAACATATTTTCCAGGGAAATTGATTTTTGGAGCTTCTGCACAGTCAATTTAGGATGTGGGTGAACTTCACAGTCAACACGGCAAGTATTGTATATATAGTTCTAGAGGGGCGGATGTAGGTGAACTGTACAGTCAACTCGGCAAGTATTGTATGTAGTTCTAGAGGGGTGGATGTGGGTGAACTTCACTGACAACACGGCAAGTATTGTATATAGTTCTAGAGGGGCGGATGTGGGGAACTGCACAGTCAACTCGGCCAGTATTATATGTAGTTCTAGAGGGGTGGATGTGGGTGAACTGCACTGTCAACACGGCAAGTATTGTATATAGTTCTAGAGGAGTGGATGTGGGTAAACTGCACACTCAACTCGGGAAGTATTGTATATAGTTCATTCAGAGACTTATATATATATATATGAATAAAATAATAAAGGAAAGAAGTGAAGATTGCCAACACATGGAAAATGTTAATTCTTTAGCAAACCATATCACCATCATCGAGCGTCCGCATCAACCCATCGTAGCAATAACATGTTATAAACGGTGTTTAGCATGGTTTATGTCCTTTATTTCCTTAGTACGCCCAACGTAGGCCGCTTAAAAAATTTTGTTGAGAATTTGGTTCCTGGGTTTTTATTGATACAGATAAATTGAACAACATTAACATATTTTAGACTAGGGGAACTTCAGCAAATGTATTCATTTGAAGATTCAACTTCAAAGTGAGAGTTTTTATCGTCTCAATCCTTTTGAAGTGTTAAAAATAAATATTATTATATATATTTATATATATGTATATATTCACAAGTATTTATCGTATAATTTATTTGAATTTATGCTTTATTAATAATAAATTCATTAATGACATGTCCACAGCTAGTTAAATATTACAAAAAATATAGAAAAATGACACGATTACAAAAAACAGCAATCTCTAGAGAGAGCTATCCCAATGATAATATATTATATAGAAATGGCTGTAGCGAATGAGTCAGCAGATAGTAGTGTTTTCTGTTGTCAGACAGTAAAACTAAAATATACACGCACCTCTGTTTACATGTAATTTTGTTGAAATATAGTCCAGAGGGGCGCGCTAGATTTCATTAGACAAAATTCTACTCTGAATTGTATTCAGTTTAAAAGTTTTTTAATAATATAAAAAAATAAAACTTTATATTATTTTTGTATTGTTATTAATAAAAACTTGTACGAATATTTTGCTTTGTAAAAAAAAGTTGGTTGGTAACCTTGACTAATTAGATGACGGAAGGATGATTGAATCTTATTAGTCTAGAAGAATGTAAGCTGGCACTCTGATAATAATAAGATTTATTGTATTTTTAATCTTGTTTGAATTTTTTTCTTCTTTTTTTTCCGAATTAACAAACAAAAAATAAAAAAAAGGTGCTAACATGGATTCAAAGGAACATCGATCTCCATTGCCCATTGATATTAAAATATCTTCAGAAAGTTTGATCTATAGATATGCGGCCAACAGATCACGTATACGTGTATGGTTGAAAAATTATCGATCAGTAAGAATCGAAGGATGTTTAATTGGATTTGACGCAAATTTAAATATTATAATGGACAATGTGATTGTAAGTAAAGTGAAAAAACATGTTATCGTCTATAGGCAGGCAATGAATCGTCCGATAATTGTACCACAAATTGAAGGTATTCAAACGTTTAATAGATTATTGGTGAAAGGACGTGCAATTGCTTTCATTAAAAAAATTTAAAAACAAATTATTTCTGCCGCTAGAATTGTGTATATGTGTGCGCGCGCCATCAATTTCAACGACCAGGAACGAGGTAAGTGAAATATGATATGTTATTAATTATTCTATTGATTTTCATGTTCTGATTTATTTTTTTTGAAAAGTTTCCAGATATGTGTCAGGGTACTTGAAACCCAAAAATATTCAAGAAAATAAAAAATGTGCTCCTGGTTTTTTCGGTTGAATTTTGTAAATTCATTGATATTGTAAAATATTATGAAGCTAATTACTTTATTATAACATTTTTCTAAACAATTAAAAAAAAATCCTAATGATTATTATTACTATTGGTTTACTACACACAATTTTAAATTGTAAACCTAGACCACACGTATACATTTTTTGCTCATAATTACAGAAACAAATCTATAACAAAGTAAACACAAACAAATAAATCAGAGCTTTTCTTTCTTCCGTGATAGCATCATGCTTCAGTTTGTCCAGTGATCAAGTGGTTTGAAGATGGGGAGGGGGGAGGGACACCGTTCGCTCTTCAGGATGTTTGTCATACCTCAGACCTATGCACAGTGTGTGTAACCTGATCGATGGACATATAAAAATGAAGCAGATTATTATCATTGGAAAACAAAATATTCGATGTTTTCCATTTTGCGAGCCTATTAACTAACCACAATGGCCAACAAATGCACCAGCCGAATCCTAGAACGTGGAATATAAGAATGCCATTCTATATTTTGCGTTTCTTTTTCTTGGGGGTGGGGAAGTGGCACTAATTTGGATTGATGTTATGAATTATTAAAATGCCAAAAATCCCTTGGATTTTTTTTTTTTTTAATCCAGCATCATCCAGTTTAAAATAATTTTTTCCAAATTCAAAAAGAATAAGTTATTAACAGAGCTATGTTAACAGGATCATTCCCAGAATTATGATGATGTATGTCTACTAATCAGTTCCTGGATTAGGTTGTAAGGTTAGGGTTGTAGGTTGGGATGTCCGCATCTGGTACATGTTCCATAAAAACAATATAACTTAGTACATAATTAAAGAAGTTTTTTAACATAGAATACATTTTTTGAGAGGCCATCTATTTGTTAAGAAGCGAACTCCATATTCTATGCATGTTGCAACTGTCATATGACAGACATCGTTTGAATTTTTTCAAAATTAATAATCGATATCTATACTCGATATCGTCCATCATATCTATTACTCGAAACTTGATAGTTATTACACCAAAAGTAAAACTTCCCATAAAAAGAAAAGCATCTTCATTGACTCATATTACCATCACCCACAATTTTTGTGTCACGACCTAACATCCTGTATTTTTTGTATTGTGTTAATTTTTCTTTTCTAAATTTTAATGTAATATGTTAAATCATGAATATTGTCTGGGTAATATAATGTTAATTAACAGTTTGAATATTCACTAATTTTAAAGAGGCCCCGCGAAGAACATTTACTTAGCACCCCTGCATTTCCGGCCCTGTACGCATCTTTACTGATATTCGATTATAGACTGCAGGACACAGCCCACAGTTCTGTCTAAAATACCTTAACCCATTAAGAGTAGTGACGAGACTTTTCATTGCTTACTGAATTATAAAATAATTAGGACTGATGTTAGATTGTTGGGAAATTTTGTCAAAAGCAAAGTATTTACTCGGCCAACGTTTCGTCTTATATCCTACATCAACTATTGTAAATTTATTAGTCAAAATGTTAACACGGTTTATAATATTGTTCAGTAAGCACCAACAAAACGACATAACCATTCTCACCACTGCCACAATTAACGTAGTTTCCTTTTATCTCTCTAACTTATATCATGTGAAATACATTCAAGTTTGCGGGTTAAGACCAAGTGGTTTGCTAGAAACACATGTTTCGCTCATTTTCACATGAGCTTTTTTAGGGTATACCTTGAAAGCTAAGCTAATGGAGCAATCCCATTAGCTTTCAAGGTGTAACGAATCTGAAGAGACTCATTGGAACATGGGCTAAACATCAGTTTCTAGCAAACTACTTACGCGGTCTTAACCCGGAAACTCAAATGTTTTTCATGAAAATGGCCGCAGAAATCTTCTTATATCATCTGGCCGAAACAAATTTCCACAACTATTTCGTAAATTTGGATATAGAACATACTTTCTATTTGAGTACATATTTCCTCTTCTTTGATTGAGTAAGTATAGTCTGGAAAAGATCTAGAGTTTTACTTCTGCTTTACTGCCTGCTTCATTCCATTTTCCGGAACATCGACCAATTTTGTCATCGTTCCTCCCAACTTCAGAATGTTCTAAATACTATTAATGAATCTGGGACATTCTGAATGTGCTAGAAAGCTCCTGCCTTCCCAAAACCGTCGGTGACCACAGAATGAAGCTATCAAGGGGGGAAAAATCTCTCTGATATGAGCATAATTTCTTTGCTCATTCAAGACTTTGTGTTTAGAGCCAATCCAAAGAATCAGAGATATTTTCCGTGATAGCCTGCTCCTTTTGGTGGCCATCTACCGGTTTCGGGCATTCGCCCATCCTTAGGATGTATTTGTCAAAACAGTGATAACGTAGACTTGCACAGAGCAAATTCAGTTAATATACTCAGAGTGTAGTTAATACATACAGATGATGATGGGCGAACGGCCGAAACCGGTCGATGATCACCAAGAAGCAGGCTATCACGGAAAATATCTCTGATGCTTTCCGTCCTGCGGAACCACCACAACAATTCAACGAATCTTTCAGCTTTCAACTTTATTTATGTAAAATACAAATTATCGGAGCAGATGTTCTTAAACTTGTAAACATTATATCTCTAGGGTGTGGCCTAGGCTAGTTAAAATGAAATTTATAAAAAAAAATAGCATATTTTTATTAATGCATATATTTTTATAATAATATTTATATTTCTATAATTGATTTCCATATTTCAAAATGTAAAGAGGCAGATTTATACAAAAATAAACTTGAGTTTTTTCATTAATCAACAATAAGATCCAGTCGTTTTATTAACCCAAAAAAAAGAGGTTTACTTTAGGATGTTTATAGATATTTATTTATTTCTCAACATAAACAGTTGGCAATTCTTTTACTTCCTCCTACTGTTGGTAAGAAGGAGTATTGCGATCGTGTCAAACTTCCGTAATTTATGATTGAGAAATTTATATCTGGAAATTTATGATACTTCCGGAATACATGATTGAGGTACCCTGAGTGCGAAAAAGTAGTTTTAGAAATTAATCCGGGTGACTCTGTACGTGTGTCTGGACAGCATAAGTGAAGAACGGAAGAATGGAAAATAAACGAAAGAAAGCTGAAACGTGGTATTTCGTTTAGACACCACCAGATGTCACCACAATAAAATTTTGGTCAAAATCTATGGACCTGAAGTACCACTTTATAGAATTGATTTTTCAGGTTTCTTTCGCTAATTCTTTTTTGGATGCACATATCTACATTTACAGTTATTTCTGGATTTTGTAAGTGGAGAACTAAACAAATAAATCAGAACTCTATAAATTGCAGTAAAGGAAGTCATTCCGCACCGGATGTTTTTTTTTTCGTTGTTTAACTTTGTGCTGACTTAATTCCTGACAGTTAATTTTTCTGAAGTGTTCATTTTTAATGCTTTTTAACTTGTCTTGAAAATTGAAATTGCTTCGTTCTTAATTTTTTTTTTATTTCTTTTACACTTAGGATGAAAAACTGTTGCAATTATAGCAGATTTTTAACGATGGATAAGTACATACATGTTTTGAGATCTTTCATTCCAAGAGGCGCCACCAGAGAGCAATGGTTATAGTTAAAATTTGCCTAAGTTTCAACATATTCTCATTATATATTTATACATTTGTCACATCTTTCTAATAATTTTATTTTTATCTAGGAGACCAAACAGAAATAAATCATCTCTCTGTAAAACCACATCACTGTTTTGTTCACTTCTTTCGAGTCTGTCTTCACTTCCGATGCTCCAAAGTGGATGTAGTTGAATAATCAGGCTGATCGCCCGGTACGTTGCACATCAGATACACTTATTTGTTCGGCCATTTTTTGATTCTTAAATTGATCAACTCACTTTATACACATGCCGTATCTTGAGCATTCAGGAGTAATTTTCAGATAGTTTCACTTCCATGGAACCGGAATTCCCATCATTGAACGCTGTTTTTCTAAAGTGCAGATTTTGTAAGGATTAGCCCATCGTTGAATGAGCCATGAGGTTATGTGTACGGGAACAGTGAACAAACAGCTATTTTTAACTCATTAATCTGCAGGGTTGTCAACTTATGTTATTAATTGTTTCGTTATTATAATTATATGTAGACATTCTTTGATTCACAGCTGTTTTGGTCTTCACGTAATGAATGAACCTAGTGATGAAAATGTTAGTTTTCAGAAATAGAAATGCTGCGCCAAATTTTACTATGTATGAAATTTTTCGCTATTATTTCCAACAAAAAGAAATAGACCAGTTCGTCAGGTCATTAAGTCATACGTGTATCCTAACAACGCGAAGAATGCTTACCTTGACATACTTACATTCAGCTCATATTTAAGTTCATTTTTTATGTTCCATAAAACTTTAATTACCAACAGATAATGTAAATTTTTATATGTACAGTTCTTTTAGAACAAGATAATGTACAGAACTATCTTTGTCTCTTTTTGTTGTCTATACTACTATATTCCCGCCGAAATTGTTCACAATTATAATCTGACATATCATAAAGACGATAGTGATTACAGCTTATCTCGAAGCGGAATAGTTGTTATTATATCAGTTTGTTTCTTCAAATCATGACCAAAAAAAAAAAGAACAATCATACTTTGCATTTAAATTCAAACTGTAACATATTTACCCTGGAAAAATTGATTTTATGATGTGTCCGGAGAAAATCTATGACATTAGATTTCCAAGTGTGTTGACGGATGCATGTCTATGTTGCTAGATCAAGTAATTTGTTGGTCAACGTTAAAACCTTCAAGAACGAATTCGTCGATTATTTTAAAAGCAACTTAAACGTTGAGTAAACTTCTATTTATGAGAAATTTCATTAATTGCAGTAAGAGAAAGCTGTGTGAGTGTTTCACATCAATTTTTTATTTTTATTTTTATTTAATTCCTTTGATTTACTGATAATAATGAAATAATTAAATAAACATTTAATAATTGGTTTGGATATTTTTTTTTTGTGTGCTAAATTGATGTCCTGACTTTTCAACAGTGTGATAACAAAACAAAAAAATTAACATTACGTAGTTTTTTGCTGTGGGTCTACATGTTTTACGAAGTCTCCCGACATATAACTGGCTGCGAACAAAAAAAAACATGTTACAAAATACAAAATACAGACGGCAAACAAATTTCCACAAGTTGTTCAACACACAAATATTTTTATATACAGTGGAGAAAAAAAACAGAGTAGAGGTTAACTGAGATGAAACCCACTATCATGTAAACCCATCGTACAAAAAACCCATCGTAACAAACAATACTACAAAACAGTAATCAATCATTTTTAATTTAATTTACAACATTTCTATCTGTGATGTTCTGTCTGTATGTATGTTTGTTATGTAACCTTTATAACATTTTGGATTAATGCATTCACTTGTATTTCGTATGTATGTAACTTCTGTTTGGACGAATTAGAGGTGGTGGGGGGAGCGGTGGAGCGAGGAATATGATGTTAACATTGTGAGTATTAAAGGACCCCCCTTCGCCCTCCCCCTCGCTAACCCCTACCGTCATAAACAACATAAAGTTTCAAATGAGATTGTGTGTCCATGTTTGTGTTTGTATGTCCTGTTTCTCTTTCTGTATGAGTGTTTCGATGTGCTTTTTGTAAGGGAGCAAAATGTGTTAATGTTTCCTGCTATTTGCCGTAAACATCCCGTCAGGCTAGGGCTGGCGTACGGGTAACGCCCTTCCGTTATGCACTCCGCTTTGTGTTTAAAAAAAATAAATAAAAATAGGAGTGAGCTTGGTTTAATTATATAACACTGATTATGCTTACTGATTTTCAGTTTCTCTTGCCGCTGAGGAACTATGGGATCGTATTAAATAGAGTTTTCACCTGTGTGATCTTCTTTTTTTTTTTAATGCTGTTGTAAATGCCAAAATAGCTCAAAATTGAGAAGTAAAAAAAATCACAGGATGCTCGAACTTGATATTCCATTCGGTCAAAATTCTTCAACCGGAAATGGAAATGATGTGTTCGTGTTCCCCCCCCCCCAAACTTACTTCAAAGATATTCGTTAAATTCTGCATATTAACAGATACAACAATATTATAATACGAATAATAATAACTCGTATTTTGCCACTTTTATTTGTAGCAATAATTTTGAAATGTACACATACAGACAAACTTTCACTTCTATTTGAAACACTTTTCCGGAAAAGTCAACTTTTGAAGACCTGGGTCATTTTTTAGGTTTTAGTGGTTGAGTCAAAATTGTCATTTTGTAATTTTATCGGGTGTTAACACCGAGGGACTGCCTGGTGATTTGCAATGTAATTTATACGCATTGGTAGCCCTTATATCCTAAGAATTAATAAGTACAATAATTCTTCTCCATCGTTATTTATATTTCATTTTAAAGAAATATAAGTATATCAAGTTTCAAGGAAATATTGTCAATTACTATTGTATCATTGCAGTAAGAGATAGTTGCGTGAATGATTCAAACTAGTGATGAGCAAACCAAAGTCCACTTTCGGATTTATTGGATTCGAATTAGCCCCCAAAACTCGTTCAACGGTTTCTTCATGAATTTTTAACTTTTGACGTCTGAAATTACATTATTTCAAATGTTGTTTAATTCATTAAATGTTTAAATTTGTAATTATCTTCATCAGTTAGTAACAAAATTGCTTTTCTTGTCCATAATTAGCGATATTTTTTGGTTTTTAATATTTTGTAATCATTTTTTATATTCCCAATTGTATGAATTATTAGGCTACACATCAAACATGGGATTTAAACAAATTCATTCAATTAAACTCTATACAAAATTGAACAATAAATATGTAGAAAACAACGCAAGTAATCAAATATAATTTTAAAAATAGCGCCAAACATAAAATACAACTTAACAAGCTTAGCCGCCCCACTTTCCTATCCCACATACGTCAGTCGCACAATCTTCTGTAAAATTAAACTTCATGTGTGTCGTCATTCACCTATTACATCATTTTTTAAGATTATTATAATTTTGAATACTATTTTTCTAATTTATATTTATAAATAAACTTTATAGGACATATACAAAAATAAAATATATACTTAGAGAGCCATCTAGTGTTATAAAGGTAAAAGTGGATTCAGCTACTGGCAGCACTATCTTTGGAACGAGTCCATGGAGCCGAGTGGTTTCACTATCAAACTTTCTGGATGCAGTGATTTGATTTATTCGTTCACACAGGAACGAAATAATTTGAATCAAGTCTGGTATCGACTCCAGTCAGTTCCAGGGATTCCAGCCATGAGTGTCCAGATTCGTTTCGGGTTCCAAATTCACTACTGCCTATATTGAATCAGCTAGTATATATCTTGATGACCTCCATTAAAAAATATGATAATGTTGGTGATGATTTTTTTGTTAAATTATAATAATTTATGCTTTAGTGCTATGGAAATAATTGTTGACAAAGTAACCGTATATTTAGTATTCGATTATGGAATTATGGACAGCGTACTAAATACTCTTTGGAATTCACTTCCATCGTCCCACCATCTGTAGTATTTACCAGCTTTGTTATAATTATGGTTGGAGTTATAAAGTTAGAATCCTGCCTCTACTTCTTTCAACATGGCGAAACTCAGTTTAATATTTAATTTTATTAATTATCCAAGTAATGTTTAATTTAATAATAAATATTAAAAATTTACATTTAATTTTGCTGGAACGACTTTATTTAAACATAGGGATTCGAATCAACTTGTTCCACCCCCCAGATTCGTTCCAGTGTACCGAATTCGCTCGAACAGCCCCATCACTAATTCACACTAAAATATTGCAGAAAATGTGTGTGTGTGGGTTTATGAGAGAGAGAGAGAGAGAGAGAGAGAGAGATGATATTTATACGAAAAATCATAAAAATCAAACTAAAAAAATGAATTCAGTTAATGCAAATTCCTATAGAAAAATTCAACTATTAATCACGATTTCAGTAAATGTCATACAGACAGACACAACTTCCTGTTAGACAGATAATGATAGCATTGGCGATGTTATTTATTAATCGATATCCTGCCCACACAGAAACTTTCTAATAGAACGGATGTTTATTTTATAGAATGAAAGGCCCAGCTTTTCCTTTTTATTTATGAAATGTATTGAGTTGGTTTTTTACTTTTTGTTTTTGTCCTTACGTCAGTTTTTGAAACGATTTTTTATAATTACTCGTAATGTACCAGTTTCATGGAACTAGAAGAGCCAATAATTTGGCAAATAACTGTCAGACTGATTCTGCACAGCTGATTTTGTTTACTATTTGCCCGATTATTCTATTAATTATTGATACATTTAACGTTTAACTCAATTTGAAATTGCTTAGCTAATTACCATTTTGTTTTTTTGAAAAATTGGTGCTAATAACAAGATTTCCTTTCATTTAAGAACACTTGTAGTAGAAGAAAATAAAATGAGAACCGAGAACAAGAAGGGTTCGGGCAAAATCTATCAACTGGCAGTGTGCAACCAGAAGACTATACTGAATTTCTTTTAAGTTTTTTGCAATTTGAAAACAGCTCGAAATATTCCCTTTAATATTTGCATACACACATTTTTGTTTCAAGATTACATGGAGCTTCCGGGGAAGCTGTAACGTTAAACTTTTCCCCCAAAGTGCTATTCCAATAGTGTACGGTTCTAGGATCTACATATATATATATATATATATATTTATAACTTAAATGAATTGCTAGAAAACAGAGTTTGAAGGAAATTAGTTAATCGAGAGTAAGTTTTTTGATTTTTGGGAATTTAATTGTAAATTGCGTTATTCGCGTTATTCTTAAAACTTGGAATGCTCCACTGCATAGATTCTTTTTTCTTTCTCTTACTGTTTTTTTTAAAGAAGTCTAGAGCACTGCGACCTGAACTATCTACTGTCACAGCCTTCTTACTGCATTGCCGACCTGGGGACAATGAGCGATAGAGTTTCCTAGAGAGAAAATCATTTCTGGAATTAAGGAAGAGAAGAGAAGAGCCAAAGGTTCTTGAACAATGGATCTCCGCGTGGAAGTCCAGCGCGCTAATCTAATTCCCTCCATTCACTGCACAAATATAAAGCAATCATTTCTGAGAAACAGAAAACTTGAAGCTACGTTTGTTCTGAGTCTTCTGTGATTTTGGATAAATTTAAACTTCCATTACAAATTTTTCTGACTTGACAGAAGCGCTGCCATGCCACAATGTATTCAAATACAGGTAGTTCTTTTGCTCTAAATTCCATCACTATAATCCACTTTTATTAATATATAATGAAAATTTATAACTTTAGAAAAACTATCTAACTTCTATCTTTCGATAAAATTTTAATGAAACCAGTAGCTAGTAAATTCGCCACAGAAAAGCTGGACCCAATAGCTCATCACCAATCGCATCAAGGCGTCAACACGTCTCATCTAAGCGCACGCCAACCACATGTTATACACTCTCACACTCCCACAATAGTATATTGGCGAATGCCTTTAATTATTATTAAAAAATCTCTGAATATAAATCCGATCATCTGAAAGCTAAATTAGAGGTGCAAATCAGTCACCAACTTTATTTTGAAGAGTCATCAGAGAGTCACTAGATAAACTTTAAAGAGTAAATATCAGTCGCTACATCAACTGTCAACTTTTAAAGATTCAGCATTGATGAACCCACACTAGCTCATCAATGTTAGAACAGGCAAGAGTTCTAAACTAGTCATCCATCACTCTTCAAGTGACTCATATTTTAATGATTCATCACGCTACCAACATTATTCACTCTTCACACACACTTTTACTATTCACTATTCACACTCTTTTACTATATACATCATTTTCCCCTCACTCAGTAGTCATTCCAATATAAATTGTGAATAATAGTGCCAGTTTGTACATTCTCCCATTTCACCATTCACACTCATCAAATCCTGTAACTATAATAAAATTTATCCGTTAAACCTAGAATAATTACAGTGTAAAGGAAGGGATCAACTCAGTGGTTAGCGCACTGGACTCCCAAGTGGAGGACCTGGGTTCGAGTCTAGCTGGCTGCCTTTAGATTTTTTCTTCTTAGGAGCCCCTACACTCACTGTCCAGTGATGGAAAGTGTTGTCTGTGACGAAATCACTGTCCGGAGGCCGGCAGTGCACTGAGAAGGCTGCGGGCGCCAATGACCATAGATGTTGACGCGCCTTAAATTTAAAAAAAAAAATTACACTAAGAGAAAGTCGTGTGAGTGTTTCACACCAGACTCAAAAAATGCCATCAACTTTATAAATAAAGCCATTTAGAAGAGGTTTTGTAAAAGGAAGCACTGAAAATAAAAATACTTTACGTGAAAAGTATATAAATTTTGTGTATTATTATTTTTTTTTAAATCGTTTTCTCAGTGTGTGGTTTGTGATCAGCAGTTTGGAATATGAAATTGGTTTTCAGATCGATAAATAGTAAAAATCTAAACAATAGAATTAATTAAACGTGAAATTAAGTTATTTATATAAATAGAATAACAAAGTAAATAATAATATTAGTAATAAAAATAAAAAATAACAATCTAGCACACTTATTTTCAACACCACCAAAATAGTTAATAGACCAATTCTGATTTACATAGGATTTCTTTTTTTAATAGCTATTTCAAATGTAAATAAGTTAGTATTATTTCAATGTAGTGAGTGTTATTTTTAGTTGGTGTGTGTGTGTGTGTGTGTCTCTCTCTCTCTGTATTTTAGATAAATGAATTATTTAACAGCTGCATCATCATTCAACATTGCCTTCTTTATTATTATTATCATCAGCGATTTAATATACATTAAAAATTGTATACCTTAAAAAAGAAAAGTAATAGTATATGATAGTCGTGTGTTTTTTTTTTATTCAATGATACTGTTTACCATGGTAACATCATGCCACATTTTAACATATTATTAATACGATCTCTCTCACTGCTTCGCTACAATTATCAAATTCTGGCCTTTCTCAAATCATCTGTAAATGTCGTCAACCAGACTAGCACCATGTCCCTGGTCATGTCTAGTCTGAATGTCTCCAGTTTTATTTTAGTAATTCTTTTTGTACTATAACACTGTTTATAGAGGAATAAATAGCTGTTCTATTATTAATTCCAAAGTAGAAACGATGATCAAATCTTCAGACACGAACAGTGCTAATTGGTTATAAAAATTAAAAAAAAAATTGATATTAAATTATTCTGTGGCATTTCCTTTATTGCGGTAATTTAGGCATCATTGCTTTATAAATCAATTCTTTTACTACTGTTATTATATTCTGACTGCCATTTTCTCAAGATATTATTAGTTATTACAGTGCCAATATTGGTACCTGGTAATTTGCAGGAAATTTTCTCTGCCTCTTTGGCAATCATGTTAGCAGTGTTCTAGGCCGCAATATCCTATCGTGTATGAGGTATATGTATATAGTATATGAGGTTTGAAGAAAATCGTTGAAGCCATTTTCGAGAAAAACGCGAAAACCGAAAGAAAAAACACATTCAGTAAAGTCGCACTTCCGGTTATAGATTTGAACGAGATACTATGTTTGAACTTCTTGCAATATTTTTTGTTGTTGATATTTTGTTCTCACACACATTCACATACACACCATTCGCTAAAAACATTTGTAATGGATTGCCATTACCTATTTTGGCGTGCCTTGCCTGCAACAATATTATAACGCTCCGCCCAACGGTCCATACCATACGTCACGTGAGGCGTGACATGTCTCCCTATACAAACGGTTCCTAAATCTAGCCTTAGTTCAGAAAGTGATCCAAATTAAAACCTAGGAAATTAATAGGAGAAGTTAGGGAGAAGTAGGGGAGTTGAGAAATCGTCAACATTTTCAAAGTCATGTACATTCAAGAAGTCTTCATTCACCATCACACTGTCAGTTCAGTCTGTCAGTCTGTTTACTATTGAAAAGTTAAAAGTTCTCGCAGTACCTTGTACTTATTTAATGCATACAGTGCTCAGTCAGACTTCTTTTCTCTTCAGCAATTCTTCTCGGTCCAACCCGACAAAACTCTACTGGGAGCTCGAGTGGAGCTCAAAACATGTATTTCCAGGAAAAACATAATTCCAAAAATTGGACAAGACTCCAGATATTTCTGTACTAGGGAATAAGAGAAAGTAACTACATTATCTCCAACTAATAAAGCAGAGGGAGGAAATTTCACCGTAATGTAGGGCGGGTACATATTTTACCTGTCAACAGCACAGCCTAATCGATATGATGAAGCTTTATCCGCATCGAGTGGCTATTGTTTTATACTCCATATGAAAATTGGATTTTATTATTGCTTAATTGTCGACAACAATTTGCTTTTATTATGTGATGCCTTCAATTTATGAAGGATTATTGATGAGAAATAAAATAATGTTTAGGTAGAAAATGTAGGTTTACGCTTACTCTGGCTTTTCGAAACTCAATTATCATTAGACAGTGTGTTTTGAGGTCCAATGGAAAGAAAAAATACTGGTGTGAAACACTCACACGACTTTCTCTTACTCTAATTAATGCAATTTAATCCAAATTGCAATTTAAATTGCAACGTTACAATGTTTAGTTGGGCTGGCCATAAAAATGGTGCTGGGGAATTTTATTTGTATACCTAAGTGTTTTTATATCAAAACTAAGAAAGATTGTGCAAAAATAAATTCAAACTAACTTACAGACTTCCAATACCTCACTATAATCAATTTTGTTCAGAAAAATATTTCAAATAAAAGTAATACGTTTCTATTTATGCAACAAGCATTCCATGTTTAAAGAAAACACGTTGTAACCGTTTTCGAGAAAATTCTGAAAACACCAAAACGTATTCTGTTAAATCGCGCTTTTGGTTGACCGTTTTTCTTCAAAATTTGGAATTCAGTGAATACTTCTGTGTGTGTTAATATTATTTAAAACCCTATTATTATTATTATACTGAAGGGGTACTATATAACGCTAATGTTCCCCACAAAGCACCCAAAAAATTCCAACTTTCCCGGCAAAATGTTCCAAACAAAAGTGATAGGTAATTTGTCTGTAGGTAATATACGAAGTTTAAAGAAAATGGTTGGAGCCTTTTTCGAGAAAATCACGGAAAACTGAAAAAAAAAAAATTAGTGCAGTCGTACTTCCGGTTGATGGATTTTCTCCGGAATCTTTGTGTCTGTTGCGGTGGTAGAACCTAAACAGATTTACAATTTTGAGGTTGCTGCAACTTTTAGTTTTTGAGACACACGCAGACCATTCGCTAAAAGGATTTTTTATCTTTTTCAGGGGACCAGAAACATGTATTTCCGGTGTAAACTTAATTTTGAAAGTGTGGTGCGATTAAAAAATTGAAGTTGTGATATAAATAAAATCACAAAAATCTCTTCACTCAACTTCATTCAGTGTTTTACGTAACACATAGTTCAAGGATACAATCATAATACTTCCTCTTATATGAATAATATAGACAAAGTAATATGGTTTCTTGATGAAGTTTCGTCATAATTGAATTCTACTTGTCTTCTTGAAGATCTTGAAGAAAAGTTTTGAAAGCTATTTTTGTTTTTGTATTTTGTTTTTTGCTTAATATAAAATTTGCATTTTGAAACTTAAGCTGGTGAAGGGACTGTTATAATGTAATTGTGAATGATCACAAAATGACGGCCAAGTGCATCAAGTCAAATCTTCATGTCTAGTCCCATTTTGATCTCTTCTCGCAGTCCACCACACACACAGCTTTTTACACTCATCATCATTTCTTCTGTTTTTTTAACTAATAATGCACCAAGTTTAAAAGTATAGGTACAAAACTCTACTCTTCACTTTTACAACACAAACACACAGGTTCATAAAATAGATACACGTACAGTCACACACACTTCTTCTACTACGACAGTATCCGGGTCCATTAGTGATCTATTTCCGAACGACTTAAGAGTAACGCTTCACTATAATAGTTATGGACATGTTGGCGTCCTGGCTCGCTCGCCATATACATATATATATATAAAACACACCAACCACTCCATCTATATCTACACACATACCACGGCCACCTGGATATTTATCACTATCACACATTCTCTTTCTAGAAAACATATATTTTATTGTCTTACTGTCTTTTATAATAAATTTATAATGGCGCCATTTAGATAACTAACTGTGCCCCATAATAGCGTAGGTTTTTTTTGTTTCCATGTTTTGTTCTTTTTATTGTTCCAGTAGTTACTATTAATAAACTTAAATTGAATTGCTACATTCCCGAGGGTGGGGGGATGTTGGATTGTGACACATTCAAACCATCTTCTCTTAGTGCAATTGATTGCCATTCAATCGACAAATTTTCTTCAAAGTTGGAATTTTTACTCAACATTTGGTTGTTCTCAGCATTACATATGGTGGGGAGGGGGTAGGTGGGGAGGAGGGGGATTATAATTTTTAGGAAAACAAGTTTTACCTTGTGACTGTATTGTATGGCAGCGCCATCTTATCAAACTTAATGTCAGTTTGAAACTTATAACTGATGATTCTCCAGAAATCTGCTAAAATCGATTTTTTCCTGCAAAATGTTACTAATAAGAAAAAAAAACTGATGTGAAACACTCACACAACTTTCTCTAATTGAAGTTTACAAAGTTTTAATTGACAAATTTTATAGTTAGTTGACCAGATTTAATATGAAATACGTTGGTGTTTGTATGGAGAATGTCGCGAAAACTGAAAGAACATCAGTAGAAACTAACTTCACTAATTCTCTTGAAATTCGAAATTTTAGCAATCTATTCATTTCTAGTTTAATTTTGTATTATCAATTAACATAGCACTTTAGAGGAAAACATAACCCTACCCCTCCCCAAAAGCCCCCCTTAAATTACCCTACCAGAAGAAATGTTCCAAATAAAAGTTGTAGCCCTTTATATGTACCTTAATTCAGATACATATTTTAAAGAAAATCGTTGGGGCCGTTTTAGAGGAAATAGAAGAAAACTGAAAAATACTTTTCAGTAAAATCGCACTTCCGGTCATCGGATTTTTTCAAACTCGGAATTTCAACAACATATTCAATTCTAATTAATACTACTTAGATTTTAGAATTGTGAAATAAACTGAAATAGCACTTTAGAAGAAAACCTTCCCCCATCCCTCCACCTAAAGTGCCCTTTAATAAATTTTCCCATAGAAATGTATCAAATAAAAGTTATCGCTCTTTGTATGTGTAGTTGATATACAATTTTTTATGAAAATGTTCGAACCGTTTTTAAAAAAATCACAAAGAATTGAAAAAAATTATTCTGTAAAGTGGAACTTTCGGTTGACCGATTTTTACGAAAAGCTCATTCTCAGGCCTCCTGGTAGCACATTAACTAAATATTAAATTTGAACATTCTGCGATTTTTCTTTTTTGAGATATGCTCTCCCACATAAGCAGTATTCTTACACAGTAAGCTCTTAGTAACAGTAAGAGAAAGTAAAAAGTGATATCATCAGAGACATTTTCCGTCATAGCCTGCTTCTTTTTGTGGTCATCGACCGGTTTCGGGCGTTCGCCTATCTTCAGGATGCGTTTGTCAAGCAGTGTGATAACACAGATTTGCACAGAGCAAATTCAGTTTCCACAATGACTAGTCTTTTAAATGTATTTAAAAACAAAACTCTTAAACTAGGTCAATAGGAGAAGGGTGATGATAGCTGAGTGGAAAGAAGTTCTTTTTGATACCTGAGTGGAGTTTTTGATACCTTTTCCACTCAGGTATCATCGCCCTACCCCTATTGACCTAGTTTAAGAGTTTAGTTTTTGAATACATTTAAAAGACTAGTCAGCGTGTAAACTACAC
>JAAEAF010011254.1:0-15393 GCA_011037195.1 Triatoma infestans
CACAAAATGAAGCAGGCTACCACGGAAAATGTCTCTGATTCCCTAACTGTTACCATTAATAAATCTTTTAACCTGGAGACAACTTTCCGTGTGCCTCCAACGTTACTCCTTGTTGCAAAATTACTTGGTGGCGGCTGTTGCTGACTCGGGACTACAAAACGGTAATGAGGATAGCCAATTCGTCCGCCCTCTATACCCGCATGTCCGAGTATCAAGAAGAGCTGAACTCTGAGTGAGACCATTAAATCTAACCCTACATTCAGCCACTAATTTAGAAGTCCAGCCTTCTGTGTAGCTTGACTATCAGAAAATATCTTCACCTCTTTAATTTCCACTCCACTCCAAAGTTAGTTTATAATGGTGCGGTATTACCAAAGAAGATAAGAAGATAAGAAAGATATTTGGAATGGTAAAAATCATCTCCAGAAGCTCATTTGGAGTGAGAACCCTCTCTATGGGTGGGTGCTTCGACACTTCTTTCTGCTATGGTCGGATATTGCCCTAAAAGTCCTTCCATGGTAGTGACATCCCCTTCTTGTTAAACGATGCCCTTGCTTGCAACGGGGGACCGGTAAACCCCAAGCGGGGTAGGTACGGTCTTGAAAGATCCCACTCAGTACTTAGAGGTAAAAAGGGTATACGGGAAGAATGTCCGATTCCACCTAAACGGAATATCAAGTTTGAACTCTCTACGACTTTTTTCGAGCTATGCTGTTCACACACATACAAACATACATACACACACACACACACCGTTTGCTAAAAACTACTTTTTTTTTTGGACTCAGGAGACGGATATTTCCGGTGAAAACTCGATATAGAAAATTTGACACGATTACAATACTTCCTCTAACTAGGAGTAAGAGAAAGTAAAAATAGATAAACAAATAAGTATAGAATTAGAAATAATATGTAATGATTTTTTTTTTTTTTACGCCATGACTTCGGATATTCAGCCACTCTACGACATACGCCCAGTATAAAAGCTGCGCTGGCGACTAAGTTGTTCGTTTAGTTGTATACCCAAGCACAGAGACCAATCTCGGATGCGAACCTGATTTAGGTGATATTTTTTTCGGATCTCTCCTTCGTCAAATTCCACAATATAAGTCACTCCAGTCCCTTGTTGCTTTATTACAGTTCTTGATGTCCACTTATCTTTGTTATCCTATCACCCTCCTAATGATTCTACATTTCTTACCATGTGTCTTATCCTCGTTGTTTAACTGTTCCTTTGGCTGCCTCATCATAGATGGGCATGTCCTCCATTTATCGATCGAACATGGAGCGGAAAATGGACTTTTATCTGTAGCAATATGCGACGTCCGCTTGTATTGCATTAACACTCTTGCCTGCTTCGCATTGTTGTCCCCACCTTCATTTTCCACAGATAGTAACATTTGTTTCAAACGTCCGCACGTATTGCTGTGCTTGGCCGCAATATACTCAAAACCCCAGACAACACCCTCAGATATCCCCTTTCCTTTAATGAAGCCATTGATTCCATTGATTCCAATGAAACCATTGGCCTTCAAACAAATGGTTCAAGTTAGAAGGTTTATTCAAATTCACTAGTTTATTTAGAATTTTGGGCTGTAATACTGTTATTAGATAGTTTAATTATACGAGGTGTGTAAATTAAGTAATGAGACTGATTTTTTATCTTTTTTTTATTCAAATAAAATTATAATTCAACATTGTCCCCGTAACTACCTTGGGAAGCTACACAACGCTGAAGACGATTCTTCCATTCGTCATAGCAGTGCTGGAACTCGGATACTGGAATAGATTTCAGTTGGTCGGTTACGGCTGTTTGAATATTCTCCAGTGTTCAAAAATGACGTCCCTTGAGGTGATTTTTCAATTTGGGAAACAAAGAAAAGTCACATGGACTCAAGTCGGGTGAATAAGGAGGCTGAGGAGCCACAGGAATGTTATTACTGGCCAAATACTCATTAATAGAAATCGCGATGTGACACGGAGCATTGCACAAATTTTTCTCATCCCCAATTCATTAGTCAAAATTTGATGAACGGTTGTGTGAGTCAAATTCAACTCTTCGCCGATCATTCGGACTGTCAAACGACGATCTGAACGCACGAGATCGCGGATTCTGCCAACATTTTCGTCGGTTCTTGAAGATGAAGGCCTTCCGCTGCGAGGCTCGTCTTCAATTGATTCCTTCCTTCTGCAAACGACTTAAACCACCTAAAAACCTGTGCTCTCGACAAAACATTGTCTCCATAGCCTGGCACAGTTTTTCAAACGTTTCCGTTGCACTGTGCCCAAGTCTGAAGCAAAACCTGATAGCACAACGTTGCTCGTAATTGATGTCACTCATTTTTAAAACGCACTGAAAAAACCTTGCTCACAAAAAAGTCACTACGGACAGTGCAACAACTCTAGCATTTTCAAATTTGCACCTGACGTGTATCAGATGTTTACTTGCCCTACCACGCATGCGCCGCGTCTCCAGTGTTGCCAGATCGAACACTAGAAAATCAGTCTCATTATATAATTTACACACCTCGTATATTTAAGGGCCATTATGGTAGGTTTTTTTTCTACAGTACAGGTTAAAGCATATTTATTTAGTTGCGCTAATTCACAAAATTTAAGTTGGAGATCGTAAATACCATATCCTATATTATTTTCCATTTTGGAACCATCAGTAAATACACTATAGTGTTGCGACTTTTGTTCCATATATTCTTCGAACACAGAATTTCTATGTTCATCTGATATTGGTCTAAGAACTATACAACTATCAGTAAAAATAGAGTTCAAAAATTTCTCATTTAATTTTATATATTTGAGTATACCTATAGCTAATGATTTTTGCTAATTAATTTTATTACTTATCTATCCAAAATTGTCTGTATCCTATGGCTTATTGGGGTTTTACAAGTTTCTAAAATGAAAGTCTCTTGGTATACTATTTAGGAAACCTCGAAACACTAGTTTTGTAATATTTATAATGGCCGCAATGCAGTCTTTTTAACTTGGCCATTTAAAAAACATTCAAAATCTATTATCACCCTTATGGAGGCTGAATTAAAAGTTGAATGTTGGAAGAAATGAGTATACAATGTAAAGCAAAAAAAAAAGGCTAATATATAAATTCAAGCAATTACATTAAAGTACAGTTTGGTATTAAAGAATTAGAAGACAATTTCATACTTGTGGATGGCATGACGGTTAGTGATTAACTTATCAATGGAGCAATATGATACTGCTAATGATGAAATACTGGTCCTTACTACCAAGGCTTCCTCGTCGGAATTCACAATGTCCGCTAACATCCTTAATGGCACTTTAACACGAACCTAGCGTTTTTATTTATTTATTTTTTTTTTGTAATATTTATATTCTGAGCGATTTTCTGGTGAATTAAGAAACATGATCTTTGTTGTGGTTTGTTCCGCAGAACTGGAAAGTATCAGAGATATTTTCTGTGATAGCCTGCTTCTTTTTGTGGTCATCGACCAGTTTTGGGCATTCACCCATCATCAGGATGCTTTTTGTCAAACAGTGTATATATTTGTTAATACACTTGAACATACATATTATCAACTGTATTTGCTCTGTGCAGTCCTATGTAAGTACACCTGGGTTTGACAAAAAGCATCCTGATGATGGGCGAACGCCAGTAACCGGTCGATGAACACAAAAAGAAGAAGCAGGCTATCATGGAAAATATCTCTGATACTTTCCAGCTCAACAACTAATTCTACATTACTCTTAATCACTTTTATTTTTATAATTTTTTCTTATAAATTGATTTTATGTAGATCTGGTGTTAAATTTATAATGTCATATGGGGTTAATCAATTTATCGACGCTATCTTCTGGACTTAATAACTAATCTTAATAACTTCTACTAAATTTAAAAAATTAATAACACTTGAAATTATATGTATAATTCAATTCTATTAACAGCAGAATATACGTAGTTTTATCCAAACCGGTAATCCTTTCTAAGCATTGCAGGGCTTTGACTATTGCCAATGCCTGCAACTTGATTATTGGACAATATTCTGCCAGGTATGTTCCAATGCACTGTTGCATACAGTTTTTTTTTTCCTCCTATTAAGAGGAAGTATTGTAATCGTCTTTACAATTCATGGAAAATTCCTTTATTCCACATGCTCTCCATATACATATTACATGTGTTTTGTTACAAAAATACTTTACATATAATAACACAAACTTCTAACAATTTTACTTAAATATAAATTTAATTATAAATTAATAGTTCTAAAGCTTTATTAAAGTGGTAAAATACTATTTATATACACAATTTTAATACTAATGTTCACTTAAACACTACACTATATACACATTATTCCCAAAAACCGAAGCTCACTAATCAGTTTGTATCTCGATATTATTTACAAATCGGACAAAGTCATCAATCAAAACTCGAGATATCAACTCTCGTTTCTGGAGTGGCCAATGTTTCCCCATAGATACTGCCTTCCTTATCAACTGGCTTCTTTCTTTGTCATGCTGCTTACACTCAAATATTAAGTGGTCCCAAGTTTGGTCAGCTACATCGCCGCAGGAGCAAAGTGCACTGTCCAATAGTCCAAACCTGTGGAGATAAGCCCGATTTTTTCCGTGTCCGCTTAGGGCTTGTGTGACCATACAGCCTAGCGGAAGATAGTCAGCCTGTTGCCGATCCAAAATATGAGGAAAATATTCTCTTGTTGCTCTTCCTTTTGCGGATTCGCTCCAGTGTTCTTCCCATTTAAGATATGATATGTGTGTGTGTGTGTGTGTGTATGTATGTATGTATGTATGTGTACAGCATAGGCTCAAAAAAATCGTAGAAAGTTCAAACTTGAAATCCGTTTAGGTATCACCATGGGATTCGACAATAGGAAATCTGTCAAAATTCCTCAACTGAAAGAACCACTCTACTGGTAATGTTATTTTTTTTTTTCACTTTTTTGCGATGTTTTCAAAAATGGCTCCAATGATTTTCTAGAAACTTCGTATATAAACTAAACATACAATGATCTACAATTTTTATTTGAAGCATTTCTCCGGGAAAATGCATTTAAGGGCAATTTTGGGGGAGAGATGGGGTTTTAGGTTTTCCTTTAAAGTGCTATTTCAGTTTATTATACAATTCTATCATCTAAATAATATTAATTAGAGTTAAATATGTTGTTGAAATTCCAAGTTTGAAAAAAAAAAATAAGATGACCGGAAGTGCGTCTTTACTGAAAAGTATTTTTCAGTTTTTTGCTGTTTACTCTTAAACGATCCCAACAATTTTCTAAAACATGGAATATGAACTACACATTTTAAAAAGCTATAACTTTTATTTGAAACACTTCTTTCTGTAATGTCATTAAGGGGGTTTGGGGGGGGGGTTATGCTTCCCTTTAAAGTGCTATCATAGTTAATTATACAATTCTATCATCCAAATAAAAATTAATTAGAAATAAATAGAGGCCAAAATTTCGAGTTTCAAGAAAAATTAGTAAACCGGTTAGTGCGTTTTTACTTGAGTTTTTTTTTTTCAGTTTTTGCTATTTTCTCCATAAAAAACATCGACGTATTTCATTAAATTTGTTATACTTAACTATAAAATTTGTCAATCAAAATTTTGAAAACTAGAGTAAAAGAAAGTTGTGTGAGTGTATCACACCAGATTTTTTTTTTTCTAATGAATTCTTAAAGTAATTTCTGAATATAGAAAAATTTTATGGTACAATTTGCTTAATATCAGATTTATTTGTTGCATTTAAATATGTAGTTGTAAATATTTAATAAAAAATATAATACAAACCATATTAAGCAGCCATTTTATCTATTAGAATAGTGGAAATGGCTTAATGATATTATCATTAGAGTATTTACAAATAAAGAGTTTTGTTAGTTTTACCGCTGAAGCCTAGAGCACTATGTAAAATGATTTGATTTATGATTAAATACTAATTGAAAAGATTATTATCTATAATTTAATAAATAAAGGTATGTAGTTTAAATATTTACAAAGGTAAATAAATCAATTAGTATTAAATTCATAGTAGAAGTTTATAGCCATTAAAGTAATCTTCAACTATTTACAGGTGTTGGGAGAGGTCGCGAGTTTGTTAAAAACACTTTATTAGTCTTCTTATCAAATTATTACTAACATTATTCCACGTGTTGCATTAACAGTATTATGTTTTATAGGACGAATTATACAATAGAACTAAAATATAAAGCTAATAAGTTATATAAAATATAATAATACATAATTATAATACAAATATAAGTATTATAATACAGATATATTTGCATATATACATAAAATTCACTAAATAATACTTTGTTCATATTTATATATATACAGGGTGACCAGAGTTATATGCTCCACCCACTTTTTTTTTAAAACGGCGGGAAATTTCGAAAAAATAGAAAAACACGTATTTAATCATTTAAACGAACCAAAAATCCGTTATAATATTAACATTTTTGAAATTTCTTATAGGAATCATGTTTTCATTCATAACTTGTAAAATATCGCTCAAAAAAAAAAAAAAAAACAGTTCAAGTAAATTTTTCCTAAAAAAATAGAGGAATCTATTTCTTAAATAAAAACCACACACCCCCCATTTGAAAAAAGGAAGTTGGTGCCTGTATCTCGCTTCTGGAAACACCAAAACAAATTTGCAAATTAAATTTGGTTTTCTAAACAAAAAACTACGGGGACTACGTAGCTTTCTTAGTTTCCGAGAAAAAGTCGTTATCCATATACCTTGGGACACCCTGTATATAATACATACAGGGTGACCAGAGTTATATGCTCCACCCACTTTTTTTTTAATCGGCGGGAAATTTCGAAAAAATAGAAAACACGTATTTAATCATTTTTAGTGTAGTTTATTTTCAGTGATTGATCCATTTTTTTATACCCCAAATTCCCGAGATACAGCATCCAACTTTTTTTTTTCAAATGGAACATTATATTTTTTTTTGCATATTTTTATAGTACTTGAGCCTCTAAAAAATAAAAAAAAAAAATTTTAAAATCGGTTAGGTTTTTCAAAAGTTATGGTAATTTAAAATATGAAAAACAAATTTCAGTTTAATGTCAAAATTACCTTATTTTTTCTTTAAAGAAGCTCTTCAAACTGGGCACCATCAACGGATAGGCAAGCCAAAGCTCTGGACTCCCATGCTCTGTTTGTAGCAGCACTTAGGTGGCAAAGTCAACATCTAGGCAGGCTAAAGTTATTCGACGTTCCAGATCTTCGACCGAAGCCACAGGATTAAGGTTACTGTACACTTTATTTTTTAGATATCCTCACAAAAAATGGACAAAAATTGCACAACTTTATGGACTGATGAATCAAAGTTTACCAACAATGGCCTTCTTAATCGTTGGAACTTTAGAATATGGGCAGAAGAAAATCCACAAGTTACCTTCGCCACACGCCATCAGGTTGTTTTTTCTACAAACGTTTGGTGTGGAGTTTTAGGAAACCAACTAATCGGCCCATACTTCTACAGAGGAAACTTAACTGGTGAAAGGTATCTAACTTTTTTAAGAGACATTTTGCCAGTTCTGCTTGAAGATTTTCCTCTAAAACGTCGGCTAGATATGTATTTTCAACAAGATGGTTGCCCGGCACATAATGCGAGAGTTGTTCGATGTTACCTGGACAGAAATTTCCACGAAAAGTGGTAGGAACATGGTCCGATCCAACGGCCACCTCGATCTCCGGACTTAACCCCAATGGACTATTTTTTGTGGGGATATCTAAAAAATAAAGTGTACAGTAACCTTAATCCCGTGGCTTAGGGCGAAGATCTGGAACGTCGAATAACTCTAGCCCGCCTAGATGTTGACTTTGCCACCTAAGTGCTGCTACAAACAGAGCGTGGGAGTCCAGAGCTTTGGCTTGCCTATCCGTTGATGGTGCTCAGTTTGAAGAGCTTCTTCAAAGAAAAAATAAGGTAATTTTGACATTAAACTGAAATTTGTTTTTCATATTTTAAATTGCCATAACTTTTGAAAAACCTAACCGATTTTAATTTATTTATTTTTTTTTTTTTTTTAGAGGCTCAATTACTATAAAAATATGCAAAAAAAATATAATGTTCCATTTGAAAAAAAAAAGTTGGATGCTGTATCTCGGGATATTGGGGTTTAAAAAAATGGATCAATCACTGAAAATAAACTAGACTAAAAATGATTAAATACGTGTTTTCTATTTTTTCGAAATTTCCCGCCGATTAAAAAAAAAGTGGGTGGAGCATATAACTCTGGTCACCCTGTATGTATTATATACAGGGTGTCCCAAGGTATATGGATAACGACTTTTTCTCGGAAACTAAGAAAGCTACGTAGTCCCCGTAGTTTTTTGTTTAGAAAACCAAATTTAATTTGCAAATTTGTTTTGGTGATTCCAGAAGCAAGATACAGACATCAACTTCATTTTTTTCAAATGGGGAGGTATGGTTTTTATTTAAGAAATAGATTCCTCTATTTTTTGTAAGAAAAATTTACTTGAACGGTCTTTTTCTTTGAGCGATATTTTACAAGTTATAAATGAAAACATGATTCCTATAAGAAATTTCAAAATGATATTATAACGGTTTTTTGATTTTATTATAAATTTTACTCCTCATTAAAATTACAGATCTTGCTTGAACTGGCCTCCACCATTAGAGATGTATTTCTTTGGTCGTAAGGTACAATTGGCAGCCAAAAAGCATGTGTATGCATCTCTAATGGTGGGGGCCAGTTCGAGCAAGATCTGTAATTAATGAGGAGTAAAATTTATAATAAAATAGTACTTTTCTTCTTATTCAATAAAAAAAAACCGTTATAATATCATTTTGAAATTTCTTATAGGAATCATGTTTTCATTCATAACTTGTAAAATATCGCTCAAAGAAAAAACCGTTCAAGTAAATTTTTTTTACAAAAAATAGAGGAATCTATTTCTTAAATAAAAACCACACCTCCCCATTTGAAAAAATGAAGTTGTTGCGTGTATCTCGCTTCTCGAAGCACCAAAACAAATTTGCAAATTAAATTTGGTTTTCTAACAAAAAAACTACGGGGACACGTATTTTTTAGTTTTTTTCTAGCTATCTTAGTTTCCGAGAAAAAGTCGTTATCCATATACCTTGGGACACCCTGTATATGCACTGAATGCTAGCATATCTATGATCACTTTAAAAGTCTCTTTTTTTTTTTTGCAAATCTATTGATTAATTTTGTTTAGGAAGTGAACAAATCTTTTGTAGAAGTGCACTTTCAGCAAGACCAATACTATGCAAATATGCTGAGTTTTTCCCATGTCCGCTGAGTCCGGACATCCGTTCCCAAGTATATGTGTACCCTTTACGCCAAGGATTTATTGGATTCTGGATGCTAATATGGCTTTTATCCTCCCAAGTTCCCATCAGTTCATCCCACTAATTAACCTTCCCCAGTAGTTTACTTACCCTAAGATATCCTTCAACTCCAATAGAGGGTCTATTGCTTATAAATAGCATGCAATCTGTTTATCGCGAACACATGGAAGATGTTCTTTTGTTTCCTTTGCAGTTTTTGTTGCCTTCCATTTGTGTGTGTGTAACACTCAAGAACGGTAAAACGCAGTAACTTCAGACATGATGTTTCATTGAGTTGCTACCAGAGGTGCCTGATAATAAGATATTTGTTAAATTCGGTCTACAAAAATACCACTTTATTGAATAGTAATTCATGTTTTTTTGTTTGTTTTTTTTTTTCAATTTTCTCAAAAAACGGCTCCAATGATTTTCTTTGAACGTGGTATATCGACTACATAAATTGAGAACTCAACGTTTCTTCCTCCTGGGAAAATTCATTTTGAAAACAGCATCCTAGGAAATACGACTTTATTGCCATTATCAGTGAAAGTTTGGTTCTCCATCTATAACATGTTAGGATAATTAAATATTTAGTGAAAATTCCGACCTTAAAAGAAAAATATTTCAATTAAAACTCTTTGATAAGAGAAAGTTGTGTGAGAAATTGTGTCGAAATGTTTAACTTGGTATTTCGCGTAATATCATAGAAACAGAGAACTGTAATCTATCCAAAAAAAAAAAAAAAAAATCTGGTGTGAAACACTCACACAACTTTCTCTTACTCCTATCTCAAAAATTATAATTGACAAATGATATAGTTTGTGTACCAAATTTAATGAAATTCGTCGAAAACTGAAAAAAAACTGTTCAGTAAAAGCGCACTTCCCGGCTTACTAATTTTCTTAAAATTTGAAATTCTAGCTATCTATTTATTTCTAATTATTTTTGTTTGGATGATAGAATTGTATAATCAACTATGATACCACTTTAGAGGAAGCTGTAACCCCACACCCACCCCTAAAAGTGCCCTTAAATGAATTTTTCCAGAGAAATGTTTTAAATAAAATATGTAGATCATTGCATGTTTAGTTTATATACGATGTTTCAAGAAAATCGCGAAAAAGTGAAAAAATCATTTAGTTAAGTGTCAAAACAAACGCACTTCCGGTTATCGGATTTTTTTCAAACTTGGTATTTCAACAACATATTTAATTCTAATTAAAATTATTTAGATGACAGAATTGTCTAATGAACTGAAATAGCAGTTAAGATGGATAGCTAACCCCACCCCTCCCCAGAAGTGCCCTTAAATGAATTTTCCCGTAGAAATGTTTCAAAAAAAGTTGTAGCTGTTAGTATGTGTAGAGTAAGTTTTTGAAGAAAATCGTTGGCCATTTTTGAGAAAATCGCAAAAAATGTAAAAAAAAAAAAACTAGTAAAGTGGTACTTCCGGTTAAGAATTTTGACAGATGACCCATTGTCGGATCCCATGGTGATAACTAAACGGAATATCAGGTTTGAACTTTCTACGATTTTTTCGTTTTTGAGCTATGCAGTTCACATACATACATACATACACATACACACACACACACACACACACACACCATTTGCTAAAACCCATTTTTTTGGAATCAGGGGACCTCAAAACGGATATTTCCGGTGAAAACGCAATATGGAAAATTTGACACGATTACAATACTTCCTCTTACTAGGAGTAAGAGAAAGTAATTATATCCGCATTCATATATTCAATGATAATTTACATGATTGTTATGGCAGTGCGTAGATTATAAATTTATTGAGTCACTTGAGAAAGCTTTACCACCAGCTTACCATATACATCTATTAACTGGGTACTTGATTAATGAAGTCACTTTAATTTAGACTAATTATGGGATCTCGAGGGGATAATGTTCTGAAGATTTGCCAGATTTATCTTCATAATGTTCCCAGATTCATAACCACTTAAGAATCTAGTAATTTATAACTTCATAACATGCTATAAAATTCTGTTAGTGCACGTTTATTAATATCTATATTCAGAGTATTAAGGTGTGTGCGATGCAAACCCAGGGAATAGCTGTAAACACAGTGGATCCCTATGATTTTATTACTATCGCTGTTGCAAGACGAAGAATGGCGATATAATGAAACTTTTGAAATTGACTTTTTTACCATAATAATATATGATTTGAGGACTTCTATGAGTGTGAAGAAACATACGAGGGAGATAATAAAATATCTCTGGGGCGGATTCGGTTGTTATGGTTACGAGTATGGATAATACAATATTTATTGCCTTTTCTGTAGTAGTTGACTTTGAATTTTGAAGATTTCCGGTCATTTGGAGAATCTGTGTGGAACATTTTGCCCATGAAAGGCTCGGTAAAGTCTATGTGTACCCTTTATGCCAAGGAATTATTGGATTCTGGATGCCAATATGGCTTTTATCCCCACCAAGTACCCAACCAGTTCATCCCACTAATTAACCTCCCCCAGTACTTTACCTGTCTGTCAGCAATATCCTAAGATATCCTTCAACTCCATTCCTCTCAGGCTTTCCCATGAGAGTGAAGCCCTCCAAAATATACGAAACCTAGTACCAGCGAAATGGGGACACTGACATAAATAGTGATACATCTTTTCCCTAATTCCATCATCACAATTCTGACATATGGAATTGAACGTCCTCCCTATTTTGGTTATCCATGTGGGTCCACTTCGCCTCCCAAAGTTCTCAATCTTATCCTACTCAGGGAGAGGAGATAAACCGCAACCCCCTGCTTAGTACCTTTAATAAATCTTTTGGTCTGGTGACACCCCTTCAATTCTTCTCCAACACTATCATCTCCCAAAATCTAATCTGACTATTGCAAAACCGCTTAGTGAGGGCAACGGCTTGCTGAGGACCACAAAAAGTTAAGGAAGAACCCTCTCTAGCCAACCAGTCCGGGAACCCAGAAGAGTTGCACTCTGAGTTAGAGTATTCAGCCTTCTCCTGCATTCACCCACTAATATCGAGCTCCAACACGGTTTGCTGAACGCCTTCAGTGCGGCCTGACTATCAGAGAATATCCGCACCTCTTTAATTTCTCCCTGCCACTCACTTTTGCAAAGGATAATCCGGTCATTCCTAATGATGAGTTCCATTTTGATTTAGTGCCCGCTGAATCCTTCGTGTCAGGTGGTTGGGTGCGGTGTTAGTATCTAGACGGACTACCTGCTATTTTTACTTTCTCTCCTTTTTTTAAAGATATTTGTGAAATATTCGCGGTCTCAATTCAAAAACATGACAATGGCCGCGGAAAGATTAAGCATTTTTATTTATTTATTTATTTTCTTTTTTTTTTGGACTGAGTGGGAGCTCAAAACATGTATTTCCATAAAAACAATTTTGAAAATTTGACAGGATCTCAGAGAAAATAGGAAGTTTAAGGGGGCAGCCTCCTAGCTAGCATTACCTTATTATTCAGTAATTTAGTGAATTTCATGATTGCGTGAGAATCACATGTTAATAACTGTTCTATTTTTGCAAAATATTACTTAATAATTTGATAAGAAGACTTGTAAAGTGTTTTTAACAAACTCGCGACCTCTCCCAACACCTGTAAATAGTTGAAGATTACTTTAATGGCTATAAACTTCTACTATGAATTTTATACTAATTGAATTATTTACCTTTGTAAATATTTAAACTACATACCTTTGTTTATTAAATTATAGATAATAATCTTTTCAATTAGTATTTAATCATAAATCAAATCATTTTACATAGTGCTTTAGGCTTCAGAGGTAAAACTAACAAAACTCTTTACTTGTAAATACTCTAATGATAAAGCCATTTCCACTATTCTAATAGATAAAATGGCTGCATAATGTGGTTTTTATTATATTTTTTATTGAATATTTGCAACTACATATTTAAATGCAACAAATAAATCTGATATAAAGTAAACTGTAGCATAAAATTTCTCTCTATTCAGAAATTACTTTAAGAATTCATTAAAAAAAAAAAAATCTGGTGTGATACTCACACAACTTTCTCTTACTCCAGTTTTCAAAATTGTGATTGACAAATAATATTATACTTAGTATAACCGATATAATGAAATTCATCGGTGTTTTTATGGTGAAAATAACAGAAATTGAAAAAACTGTTCAGTATAAACGGACTTCCGGTTTACTAATTTTACTTGAAACTCGGAATTTTGGCAATTTATTTATTGTATTTATTACTTTCTCTTAACTAGTAAGAGAAAGTATTGTAATCGTGTCAAATTCCAAGAAAGTGGTTTTTAGCAAATGGTCTGTGTGTGTGTTTGTGTGTGTGTGTGTGTGTGTGTGTGTGAACAGCATAGCTCAAAAACGAAAAACCGTAGAAAGTTGAAATTTGATATTCCATTTAGGTACAACCTTGGGATCTGACTGTGCGTTATCTGTCAAAATTCCGTAACCGGAAATACCACTTTACTGGGTTTTTTTTTTACGTTTTTTGAGATTTTCTTAAAAGTGGCTCCGAAGATTTTCTTTAAATTTGGTATATCAACTACACATACAAAGAGCTACAACTTTTATTTGAAACGTTTCTCTGGGAAAATTCATTTAAGGGCACCTTTGGGTGGGCGGGTGGGGTTAGGTTTTCCTCTAAAGTGCTATTTCAGTTTATTAGACAAATTCGGTCATCTAAATAATGTTAACTAGAATTGAATGTTTGTTGAAATTTCGAGTTTGAAAAAACTCGCTTAAACATGACAATGGCCGCGGAAAGATTAAGCATTTTTATTTATTTATTTATTTTCTTTTTTTTTTGGACTGAGTGGGAGCTCAAAACATGTATTTCCATAAAAACAATTTTGAAAATTTGACAGGATCTCAGAGAAAATAGGAAGTTTAAGGGGGCAGCCTCCTAGCTAGCATTACCTTATTATTCAGTAATTTAGTGAATTTCATGATTGCGTGAGAATCACATGTTAATAACTGTTCTATTTTTGCAAAATATTACTTAATAATTTGATAAGAAGACTTGTAAAGTGTTTTTAACAAACTCGCGACCTCTCCCAACACCTGTAAATAGTTGAAGATTACTTTAATGGCTATAAACTTCTACTATGAATTTTATACTAATTGAATTATTTACCTTTGTAAATATTTAAACTACATACCTTTGTTTATTAAATTATAGATAATAATCTTTTCAATTAGTATTTAATCATAAATCAAATCATTTTACATAGTGCTTTAGGCTTCAGAGGTAAAACTAACAAAACTCTTTACTTGTAAATACTCTAATGATAAAGCCATTTCCACTATTCTAATAGATAAAATGGCTGCATAATGTGGTTTTTATTATATTTTTTATTGAATATTTGCAACTACATATTTAAATGCAACAAATAAATCTGATATAAAGTAAACTGTAGCATAAAATTTCTCTCTATTCAGAAATTACTTTAAGAATTCATTAAAAAAAAAAAAATCTGGTGTGATACTCACACAACTTTCTCTTACTCCAGTTTTCAAAATTGTGATTGACAAATAATATTATACTTAGTATAACCGATATAATGAAATTCATCGGTGTTTTTATGGTGAAAATAACAGAAATTGAAAAAACTGTTCAGTATAAACGGACTTCCGGTTTACTAATTTTACTTGAAACTCGGAATTTTGGCAATTTATTTATTGTATTTATTACTTTCTCTTAACTAGTAAGAGAAAGTATTGTAATCGTGTCAAATTCCAAGAAAGTGGTTTTTAGCAAATGGTCTGTGTGTGTGTTTGTGTGTGTGGGTGTGTGTGTGTGTGGAACGCATAGCTCAAAAACGAAAAAAACCGTCGTTAGAAAGTTGAAATTTGATATTCCATTTAGGTACAACCTTGGGATCTGACTGTGCGTTATCTGTCAAAATTCCGTAGCCGGAAATACCACTTTACTGGGTTTTTTTTTTACGTTTTTTGAGATTTTCTTAAAAGTGGCTCCGAAGATTTTCTTTAAATTTGGTATATCAACTACACATACAAAGAGCTACAACTTTTATTTGAAAC
>JAAEAF010011255.1:0-21952 GCA_011037195.1 Triatoma infestans
AAACGCACTTCCGGTTATCCAATTTTTTTTTCAAACTCGGAATTTCAACAACATATTTAATTCTAATTAACACTATTTAGATGACAGAATTGTCTAATAAACTGAAATAGCAGTTAAGATGAAAACCTAACCCCACTTCTCCCCCAGAAGTGCCCTTAAATGAATTTTCACGGAGAAATGTTTCAAATAAAAGCTGTAGCTCTTTGTAAGTGTAGTTGATATAATAAGTTTGAAGAAATTAGTCGGATCCATTTTTGAGAAAACCGCAAAAAAGTAAAAAAAACAACTTGTAAAGTGTTATTTCCGGTTAAGGAATTTTGACAGATGACTCACTGCCGGATCCCATGGTGATAACTAAACGGAATATCAAGTTTGAACTTTCTACGATTTTTCGTTTTTGAGCTATGCTCTGTTCACACACACAGTCCATTTGCTAAATACCACTTTTTTGGACTCAGGGGACCTCAAAACAGATATTTCCGGTGAAAACTCAATACCGAAAATTTGACACGATTACAATACTTCTTCCACTTACTAGGAGTGAGAGAAAGTACGTAATAATGGTTTTCTAGCCCGGGGTACCCGGGTAATCAGAATATAAGGTAACGATGTGGTAGATCGCCTAGCCTGGGAGATTCCATAGGAACCAATTTGTTGGACCTTAACACTTTTGTGGCATTGCAAGACACGTATGACTTACTGGGCATTATAGTCTTAACAAGCACACACAACGCATGAGCTTGACAACGGATAACCGGAGGATAATCAAGAAGCAAGAAGGAAACAACACTTCACTTGTGCTAGTGGCTTATGTGGCTGAGATTTCTTTTCTTTGTGGAGATTTCTGAAATTATTGCCTTAAACCTTCACCGAGAAGGTACTTTCCAGACACTTACGCCTACTTAACCAGACAGGACTGGATAGCGTACTCTAACTTGTGGGTGCCACAATAAGGTTCGCTGTGGCATACGATCCATTACAGCCAACCCTCATAGAATCTAATGTAATATCTTACATTTAAAATATTTACCAATAGCATTACACAAAAAGATCAAATTCTAATAAAATGGGTACTAAATTTAAAAAAAAAACAATTAATGTAATTCTTTTTGGAATTTTTGTTAATTAGCATTTTCATATGCATTTTGGTTACATTTGCAACATATATTGCAAAAAAAACATAATTCTTATATAACTTCAAATAATTATGAAAATTAAGTAATTAATATTGAATTTCCTATAGCAATATGAACCATCGAAAGGTAACAGTGCGTGCAAAAGTTTCCTTTCCTCTACCAGTTAGATATACGTAAACACAAGGAAATAAATCCCATTATGTCAAATATATAAATACGTGAATGTTTTAATTCGATAAATTTCTTGGACTGATATTTTTTATAGAACTTCTTATTTTCTTATTTTATTTTTCGTTTAATACATGCATTATAATTGGATTTTATAAAATTTATTTTAATTTCTCATTGTGGAAGGGATTAAGTCAGTGATAGTGCGCTGGAATTCCATGAGGAGGTCCCATGTTCAAGTCCAGCAATGCTGCTGTAATGTGATAACAAGAAAGAGTGATAACAGAAGGAAAATATATAATATTTAATTATAAAAAATTATAACTAGTGGTGCCAGCCAGTCGCTCTATTATTCAAGTCAAGAGCCGCGGTCAGTGCACGGTCAAAGGGACTGCCAAGGACAGAAGCCGCCTGGCCAATATACAAAAATCAACAAATCACTCAAAAGACGGACCACCTGGATGGCAGTCCTTTGATAACTGCCATCACCTGTTGCCACACCTGTTCGCCGTCCTATTCAAGACCTAGGGTCAACACACGGCAATAAACAAACACTCAAAATACCGACCACCTGGCTACAGTCTTTTGATAACCGCCAACACTTGTTGCCAGACCTATTCAAGACCTAGGGTCAACACACGGCAAGAGATGTTTTAGTGTGACCCCACAAGACTTGTCAATGTGTGGAGTGATGGCAATATAATGTCTCTCTACAGGAAGTGGGGAGGATTATTCTTCAGTATTTTATCAGCGTAACATTAAGATCCTACCAGTGACATAATTCATACATCGGAGCGCGTCCCTATCTAAGCATTTAAACATATATTTATTTATCATCATTATAGTTGTGCATTCTAGTTACAATTTAAATCATCTTAAATTAATTGTAGTTTATCTTTTCAAACGTTTAAATTATTGTTAAAATATACATATATATCTATTTTCGTAAATTAGTAATTCATATTCCGAGTAACAACTCTCTAAAAATCTCTAACTAACTTCCAACTATTCATCGCATCACAACACCTTTCCAAGACATCTGAACCCATTACACTGCCCTTAGATTTTCCCTTCTTAGGAGTCTTTAAAGCTTATGGCACGTGGATGAGCAGTATGGTCTGTCCCTAAAGGACACTATTCGGTGGCTGACAGTAAACTGAGAAGGCCCCGGAGGTGGTCACAGTACACTATTCGCTAAAACAATTTATCCACACTTTTCATCCACGTGAATAAGATAGATTACAGTATTTATGTTCGTCTGTCTATCTGCCATTTTAAAACCATAGTCACACACACACACACACACACACACACAAAAATTAGATTCATCCAAGTTATGTATCCGTAATAGTTAGTCTACCTTATGAGTATCTGGATGTTGAAGAAGCGCGCTACAGGATATTTACATACAGATGGTAGCAAGAGTGGTGAAGGAGTAAGCAGTGCTATTGTAGTCTATAAGAATAACGATAAAATTTATTCGAATAAATATCGACTCGCAATCCTTAAGGCTCTCGAGTGGTTTAAAGAGAACTGCATTCATTGCCAAGATAGCTTCAAGAAAGTAGCAGTTATGACTGACAGTAGTGTTGCTGTGCAATTGATTCAATTAAAAATTACGACAATCATGGCAGAATTTGCGAAGAAGCAAAGAAAGAAATAATTAGTTTGAAGGATACAGTGAAGGAAGTTATTCTGGTATGGGTTAAAGCCCACAAGGGCCCTGGAGAGCAATGAGGAAGCTGATCGATTAGCAAAGGAGGCTGCTAAGGATAATGATCTACCTATCCTTTATTAACCGGTATCCAAAATCCGAAATCGCTCGTATCTTGCTTGAAAAAAAGTGTAGCAGAATGGGATCAACAATGGTAAGAGTACTCTTAATGGAGCAGAAACGAAACTATTTTTTCCATATGTTCAAAGCAGAAAAGTAAAGTTAAGACTGCCACTCACTCATACCTTAACACAAATTTTCTCTGGGCATGGTCCCAATATGAAATATTTACATAGGTTTCACCTGGCTTTAACACCCTATAGTCCTTGCCAGTACACTTTCATCCAGGATGTATATAATAATCTTATATTTGACTGTCCATTACTGGAGAGAAGTAGAGCCCAATTAGTCCGGCATATTACGCTACAAGGGAAAAGTTCCCCGATTCCAAGAAGCAAATTTATACAAAAAAAAAAAAAAAATTGAAATATTTAATAAATTTGTGAATAACATCATGATTTAATACAATTAAATTAATTAATAAACTTGTCATCTTATCTACACATATTGTCATTGTTTATTTCTTCATATTGTTTGTCAAAATCATTACTCACATATAATAACTGTTTTACTCACATACTCACATACTATTACTGTTTTTTAATTGAAATTTGTTATCTGAAATTATTTAATTTCCTTTTGTTAATCTGTGTACATATTTATTTAAGTTAAAGTTTATATTAATGTACTTTATTACATGTAGTAGTACATGCTTTAGTGCATGTAGAAAATAAACTCCCCAATGGTAGGTAGGGTTACTATCAAAGAGAAACAAATAAAAATAAAAAATAAAAAAAACACAAAACAAAAAAACATTAAAAATTACATGACCAGAATTTTGTTTACGTCCAGTTTATAGGGAATGGTAGATTTTCTTAAGATCAATTTTTAAAGAGAACATTGTAACCGGGTTTTTTTTTTTTTTTGAGAAAATTCCAAGTAACACAAAAACCTATTGTGTAAAATCGCACTTCCGGTTAATCGATTTTCTTCAAAATTGGAAATCGCCAGAGATGCTTCTAATATTCTCCATCTATGTGTATTAATGTTATTATAGGTGGTAAAATCATATATTAATACTTAAGTGATGTGGTACTTTAAAGGAAAGCATAAAGCTACTGTTTCCACAGAACTTAAGAAAATGTTTCAAATAAAAAAGTGATAGAGTTAGGATAAAAAAAAAAAAAATACGAAAAACTGAAAAAAAACAAACAATGGTTTGACCCACTTCCGGTTGATATATTTTGTCCTAAATCTACGTGTCTGGATGAGATTGTAGTAAATTTGTACTTCCTAACACCTTTTTGAGATATTCTGTTAACACACACACACATATAACATTCGCAAAAAAACATTTTTTTTTTTTTTTATCGTATTCATGGGATCTATAACTTTAATATTATCTATGACGTAACAACGCTCCGAAAATCAGTTTATGAAGAATATTTATGGTGATTTTCAGAAATCGTGATAATTGCACACAAAAAAATTAAGACTTCCAATTAAATGATTTGATTAAAAATCTCCTTAAGGTAAAAAAAAAAAATCTCGTGTGAAACACTCACACAACTTTCCCTTATTCCAGTTTTCAAAATTATAATTGAAAAAAATTTTATAGTTTGTGTAGGTACCCAGATTTAATGAAATTCGTCGAAAACTAAAAAAAAAAAAAACTGTTCAGTAAAAGCGCATTTCCGGTTTACTAAATTTTCTTGAAACTTGGAATTTCGGCAAATCTATTTATTTCTAATTAATTTTGTTTGGATAATAGAATTGGATAATCAACTATATGATAACTCTTTAGAGAAAAATATAACCCCCATCTCTCCCCTAAAAGTACCATTAAATAAATTTTCCCAGAGAAATGTTTTAAATAAAAGTTGTAGATCTTTGTATGTATAGTATATATGGGAAGTTTCAAGAAAATCGCAAAAAAGTGAAAAAATTATTTAGTAAAATCGTCAAGTAAACCCCCACTTCCGGTCATTTCCGATTTTTTCAAACTTGGAATTTCAACAATACATTTAATTCTCATTAACATTATTTAGATGACAGAATTGTCTAATAAACTGAAATAGCATTTTAGATGAAAACCTAACCTCACCCCTCACCCCCCAAAAAGTGCCCTTAAATGAATTTTCCCAGAGAAATATTTCAAATAAAAGTTGTAGATTTCGATATATGTAGTTAATATATTAAGTTTGAAGAAAATCGGTGAAACCCCATTTTTGAGAAAATCGCAAAAAAGGTGGAAAAAAAAATAAAACATTCAGTAAAGTGGTACATCCGGTTACAGATAACCTATTCTCGGGTTCCATAGTGATACCTAAACGTAATATCAAGTTTCAACTTTCTACGGTTTCTCGTTTTTGAGCTATGCTGTTAACATATTCTCACACACACACACACACACACACACACACACACACACACACACACCATTTTCTAAAAACCACTTTTTTGGACTCAGAGGACCTCAAAATGGATATTTCCGGTGAAAACTTGATATCGATAATTTGACTTGATTACAATACTTTCTCTTACTAGGAGGAGTAAGAGAAAGTAATAAAAGTTTTAAAAAGTTGCAACAATACCATCCAAAAAAATCTGGTGTGAAACACTCACACAACTTTCTCTTACTCCAGTTCTCCAAATTATAATTGACAGCTTTTATAGTTTGTGTACCAAATTTAATAAGATTCGTCGAAAACTGGAAAAATTGTTCAGCAAAAGCGCACTTCCGGTTTACTAATTTTCTTGAAACTCGGAATTTTGGCCATGTATTTATTTCTAATTAATTTTGTTTGGATGATACAATTGTATAATCAACTGTGATAGCACTTTAGAGAAAAATAACCCCACCCCCTCCCCCAGAAGTGCCCTTAAATGAATTTTCCTGGAGAAATGTTTCAAATAAAAGTTGTAGCTCTTTGTATGTGTAGTTGATATAAAAGTTTAAAGAAAATCTTCGGAGCCATTTTTGAGAAAATTGCAAAAACGTAAAAAAAACAACTAGTAAAGTGGTACTTCCGGTTGAGGAATATTGACACATAACGCACCGTCAGATCCCATTGTGATACCTAAACGTAATATCAAGTTTGAACTTTCTACGATTTTTCGTTTTTGAGCTATGCTGTTCACATACATACACACACACAGACACATCACAGACCAACACACACCACCACCACACACACACGAGATACCATGTCGCTAAAAACCACTTTTTTGGACTCAGGGACCTCAAAACGGATATTTCCCGTGAAACTCGATATCGAAAATTTGACACGATTTACAATACTTCCCTTACTAGGAGTAAGAGAAATAAAAAAAAGCTTGTGAAACAAAAAGAGAACTTTCTCTTGAGGACCCTTAATACTTCGCAAATTAAAATGATAATTCACAAAAAAAAAAAAAAAAAAAAAAAAAAACCTGAAATAAAACATTCAGTAAAGACGCACTTCCGGTTAATTGATTTTTGCCCGAAACTTTCGTGTTAGAAAGCGATGGTAGTATTTATACGGTATACTACCAATTTCGCGCTTCAGAAAATTTCGCGCTTCGGTATACTACCAATCTTTCGTGTTTTGGATTTTTTTTTTTTTTCCAAACATACAGATCATTCGCTAAAAACATTTGTTTTTTCGTATTCAGGGGACCTCAAAAGATTTTCTCTTTTTAGGCGTCTCTTATAGCTCATGTTCGGGGATGGGGTCCAATGTGGTCATTAAGTAGAGAATACTGTCCCGGAAACTGGTAGTGTACTGAGACAGTGCTGTGCTGGGTACCTGTGGCCTTTAAAAAAAACAAAAAAACAAAAAAAAACAACTCACTTTCAATTGAATGGATTTTTGAGCGGAATCTTCATGTTTGATCCCCACCCTGATGCAATTCCTACAAATACACACACACACACACACACACACACACACACACACACACACACACACATACATACACACATACATGCAAAACATAAATTCACCATTATCGTCTTACTGTTCTGCATAAGCAACAAGCGAAAGTAAAAAGTTATCTTATAAAAAATATGTTTAGTATTTCCATGACCTCAAACTTGAAGTATTAGGCAATCAGTATTAAAACCCAACAGATATATTATTATATATATATATTATCTATGAACCCCCCCCTTCAGGTAATTAACTTCCTTAGTTAAGTGACATAGACGAATCTTTTTTTTTTTATTATTTTTAAATTTTTCATCAAAGTTATTATAACGAAGTACAGTTAGAGTGAAGAAGAACCAGAAGATAGTCCTCATTTTACTTTCTCTTACTCCTAGTAAGGAAGTATTCGTAATCCGTGTCAATTTCGATATCCGAGTTTTCACCGGAAATATCCTCTTTGAGTCCCTGAGTCCAACAAAAAGTGTTTTTAGCGAATAGTCTCCTCTCTCTCTCTCTCTCTGTGTTGTGTGTGTGTGTGTGTTGTGTTGTGTGTACTTGTGTGGTGTGTGTGTGTATGTAGTTGAACAGCATGCTCAAAAAACGAAAAAAGCGTAGAAAGTTCAAACTTGATATACGTTTTAGGTATCACCATGGATCTGACGGTGCTTATGTGGTCATATTCCTCAAACCGGAAGTACCACTTTACTAGTTGTTTTTTTTACGTTTTGCAATTTTCTCAAAAATGGCTCCGAAGATTTTCTTTAAACTTACTATATCAACTACACATACAAATAGCTACAACTTTTATTTGAAACATTTCTCCAGGAAAATTCATTTAAGGGCACTTCTGGGGGATGGGTGGGGTTAGGTTTTCATCTTAACTGCTGTTTCAGTATATTAGACAATTCTGTCATCTAAATAATGTTAATTAGAATTAAATATGTTGTTGAAATTCCGAGTTTGAAAAAAAAATAGATAACCGGAAGTGCGTTTTTACTGAAATATAATTTTTAGTTTTCTGGTATTTTCTCGAAAATGGCTGCAACGATTTTCTTTAAACCAGCGTTGTTAACTATACATATAAAGAGCTACAACTTTTATTTGAAACTTTTCCCCTGATAAATTCATTTAAGGGGACTTTTGGGGGAGGGGGGCTATGTTTTTCTTTAAATGCTATCACAGTTGATTATACAATTCTGTCATCCAAATTGAAATAACTAGAAATTAATATATGACCCAAATTCCGAGTTTCAAGGAAATTAGTAACCGGACAGTTTTACTGGACAGTGTTTTCACTTTTCGACGAATTTCATTAAATTTGGTACACTAACTATAAAATTTGTCAATTATAATTTTGAGTACTGGAGTAAGAGAAAGTTGTGTGAGTGTTTCACACCAGATTGTTTTTTAGATACACTATAGACAATATATATTCGTTATCTTAAAAATTTGGTGTCAAATTATAATAAATATAAAATTGTAACAATTTGAATTTTTTTTGAGAAATAATTATCTTGCCCCCCCCCCCGCCCCTACACAAATCTTCCTATAATTCACTAAGGCTTCGTAAAAATCCAAAAAAAAAAATCAGTTCATATTGTTCATAGTATGTTAAAGAAAATGAAAAAAAACACTATTACTAATTTAAATTTCCATAATGATAGTTTATAATGAGTAATTATAATAATGGTGAATTATACGCAACTAGGGGATATCACCATTGTCTTGCAACAGCGAGCCTTTGGGACAACCACCACGCACTTGAGTGGTTACGGCCATCGAATGATATAATACCATTCTGTCGTAATATAAGAGAGGCATACACAGACAATATGCCGTGACGAACCGTGTGTGCAATACTCTCCCATATTAGAAAATGTATAAATAAATAAATATATTAATAAAAAGAAAAATTAAAGAAAAAAAAAAAAAAATAAACTCACGTGTAGAGTTAGCAGGTAATACTGCCCCGGCAGGACTAACTGTCAGTAACACTAATAGCAATAATATCAACTGTACACAATTACTTTTCCATAGTTTACTATAATTCTGGCTGTAGTTTAGTAGTTTGTTGAGTTGTTGCATGTTGCGTGGTTCTTTGACAACTACGGCCAACGGAATACAAAAACTAAACACACAACCTGTACAACATACACACACAGCAGGACAGGACACCGCTCCTTAAAAGTAATCTTATGTAATCTTACTTGGCTCCCTCCCTTATTGTCTGTTTTTAAACAAGAAGGGGGAATCTTATGCTTATGTTCCCAGTAGGAACCAAGTGAAAGTATGGACTCACTTTGTACAATTATATTATTCAGTAAGCCCAGTTTACTTTTTAGTTTTAATTCAGTTTTTTTGGTGGAGGGGATCGATTACTATTATAGTCGTCTATAAGGAATGATCGAACTGAAACTGATGATACCAGGATTCGTGAAATAACTAGGATTTTATCCGTCCATAGTACATTTCTTTCCATTAACATTAACTAACTGGTTTCGAATTTTCTCCCAATCGAGAGAGAGAGAGAGAGGGGTTCATGAAGTTCATGAAGAGAATAGAGTCACACACACACACACAACTGTTACAAAATTTCATCTAAATTTCAGAGAAGATTTAATAATTTTTAAGTCAAAAATCGTTTTTCCAATTTTTCAAAAGATCGTGAACAAATTGAAATACTTCTTCAGGATCTTTAAAACATAAATGTATTATTATTATTATTATTATTAGTAGTAGTACAGAGAAGGGAATAGCTAAGTGGTTACCGTACTGGACTCCCACGTGGTGGACCCGGGTTCGAGTCCAGTTATACTATCCTTAGATTTTCTATTCCTAGGAGCCTCTATAGCTAGGTGATAGACAGTGTTGTCTGTAATGAGAGAACACTGTCCGAAAGCCGGCAGTGCACTGAGAAAGGTCCGGGCCGCCAATGAACATAGATGTTGACGCGGCTTAAATTAAAAAAAAAAAAATGTAATATATAATTGAATATTGAATAGAAATGTTTAAAATCAATTTTTTTCGGAAAATAAGTACAAACAAAAGTGATGCGTCTCTGTATATATATGTGCCCTCACGCGTTGGTCTAGTGGCTAGTGTATTCGCCTTTGGTGCGACAATTCAGGGTTCAATTCCCGTGAGGGCAAAGTCGGTGATTGACACAGCATCGTGAACAAAAGTGGGAAGCTGCAATTAGTAGCGCGCTAGGTAGCGAAGGAGGGAACTAAACGGCGTGGGAACTGCGGCGTCCTTACCACACACCACCTTATTCAAATCGCCGTAGCCTTGGCCCTTCGTGGGCTGTTATGCCATAGGCTAGGGCATATATAGTTACTATAACAAGTTTAATGAAATCCTGATGGTGTCTTTAAGGAGAAAAGGGTGATAAACTAAAAAAAAAAGATGTTCAGCTTATATTTACTTTCTCTTACCGCTAGGTGAAAGATTAGGTATCGTGGTTGAAGTGATTCGCCAATAAATTGTAGTGGGCGTGACAGAGAATGTTCAGCGTGCGTTTGGTAGCATGTTTCAAATTAAAGTCATTTATCTGTCTGTATGCATTCAGTAAAGTGTTACTTCCAATTGAAGCATTTTTGACAGATAACTTCCTGTCGTTGATAATACTCAAAAGAAATTTGAAGATTAAACTGTCGCTGATTTTTTTTCGTTTTCGAACTATTACTGTTCATACCCTCACCCAGATAACACACACACACACACACACACACACACACACACACACACCAGGACATCTCCCTCAAAAAGTATATTTCCGGTGAAAAAATGATGACAGAAAAATTTTGACCCGAACACCATGTTACCAGCACTAAGAGAAAGTAAAAAAAAAAATCTGGTGTAAAACACTCACACAACTTTCTCTTACTCCAGTTTTCAAAATTGTACCTAATTGTCAAATTTTATGGTTTGTGTACTAAATTTGATGAAATTCTTTGGAGTTCGTCGAAAACTAAATATGTTCAGTAAAAGCGCTACTTCTGGTTTATTAATTTTCTTGAAACTCGGAATTTTGGCCATCTATTTATTTCTAATCAATTTTGTTTTGATGGTAGAATTGTATAATAGCACTTAAGAGAAAAACATAACCCCACCCCCTGCCCCAAAAGCCCCTTTAGAGGACTTCACCAGGAGAAATGTTTCAAATAAAAGTTGTAGCTCTTTATATGTGTAGCTCACATTCCTAGTTAAAAGAAAATCGTTGGAGCCGTTTTCGAGAAAATACCAGAAAACTGAAAAATACATTTCAGTAAAAATGCACTTCCGGTCATCCGATTTTTTCAAACCCGACATTTCAACAACACATTCAATTCTAATTAATATTATTTAAATGACAGAATTGTATAGTAAACTGTAATAGCACTTTAGAGGAAAAGCTAACCCCACCTCTCCCCCAAAAGTGCCCTTAAATTAATTTTCCCAGAGAAATGTTTTAAATAAAAGTTGTAGATCTTTGTATGTTTAGTTTATATACCAAGTTTGAAGAAAATCGTTGGAGCCATTCTTGAGAAAATTTCAAGAAAGTAAAAAAAATACCAGAAAACTGAAAAATACTTTTCAGTAAAAACGCATTTCCGGTGTTCTGATTTTCTTAAAACTCGGAATTTTCGCAACATATTTAATTTTAATTAATATTATTTAGCTGATAGAATTGTTTAATAAACTGAAATAGCACTTTTGTGGACAATCCACCCACTCCCTCCCGTAAAAGTGCCATTCAACGCATTTTCCCGGAGAAATGTTTCAAATAAAAGTTGTAGTTGATGTACCAAGTTTAAAGAAAATCGTTGGAGCCATTTTGGAAAAAATTGCAAAAATGTGAAAAAAAAAAAATCTAATAAAGTGATACTTCCGGTTGAGGAATTTTAACCGCTGACCTTCTGTCAGATCCCATGGTGATACCTAAACAGAATATCAAGTTTGAATATTCTACAATTTTTCGTTTTTGAGCTATGCTGTTCACATACAGACACAAAACAGACCATTTGCTAAAAACCACTTTTTTGGACTCAGGGGACCTCAAAACGGATATTTCCGGTGAAAACTCGATATCGAAAATTTGACACGATTACAATACTTCCTCTTACTAGGAGTAAGAGAATGTAAAATTGTAATTCTTTTATACAATTTTTCAGAACCATATATAACTCTTAGAAAATGAGTTACATAATATAATAAAATGTTGAGTTTATTAGCAATTTAGATTGAACACGTGTTCGGCCGACTTTTATACACGTTAAACTCCAATCATCAACATGGTTGAGACGATTAAAACATACATAAACATGTCAGAAAAGTTATTTTTTGTTTAATGAGTCAATCTAAATTGTTAAAAATACAAAACCTGTAATTTTCTGGACTAATTATCTAATTAATGTGTCAAATGTTATTTACTAACCATAAAATTGACCAACAAAAAAAATTTCTATTTGTCATCTTTAGTTAGAATATATAATATTTTTTTAATTCCTTTTTCAGTACTGTAAGCCGGAAAAATTAGATGGCTAAATGTTTATGTTACTTCCGGCTTAATTGAACTATTTCACTGCGATCTCAATACCTTTTGTCCTTCCGGAGCCTACTGTCATTACAGGCCTTCAGACGCTCTGTTTTTTAAAAAAACATTGCGTACCACGGGAAAATGAGCGACAGAATCATCTAGAAGACAAAATCTAAGCCACAATATACTACGTATATTAAAATGAATACCTGAACCAAGAATGATTTCAAGTAACCTCACCTTTCTTATATTTGTGTTAGTATTATGAAATTTTTTATTTTTTTTATTTTTATAACATTTTTATTGATTTTTACAACTGCACAATGTTACATGCAGCAAGTAAAATAGATAGTGAAGGCCGCGGCACACATGATCTGATCTACATGAACGACTGATATCCAGCGATGGCAGCCGTAATAAACCATTAAGGATGGACTCTTACAACTGTCCTACAAGACAGCCGATTACGTAAGCAGATAATCGCGAGGCCGTTCACGCTTCAATCGTCGTGATGGATTAGAGGGGAGAATTGGGGTTGAGAACGCTTGGATAAGTGGATTTGAATGAGAGAATAGTTGAGAATGGAACTTTAGATAACGGGACTTGGCTATCGCAGAAACGAAGGGAATTTTAAGATCGTTATGAATGGTGTGATTGGAAACGTAGAAGGGTGCGAAGGATTTTGTACTGTAGGGATTGAATGCGATAAAGATTTGAATGTCTGGCTGTCCCATATAGTTCGATTCTGTAAGTGCAAATAAGGGGCTAATAGAGAATAATATAGTTGGTGTGGTGGTTGGTTCCGCAGAGCTGGAAAGCATCAGAGACATTTTCCATGATAGCCTGCTTCATTTTGTGGTCATCGACCGCTTTCGGGCTTTCGCCAATCTTCAGGATGCTCTGTGTAAGTCTGTGTTATCACACTGTCTGACAAACGCATTCTGAAGCCGGTCGATGACCACAAAATGAAGCAGGCTATCACGGAAAATGTCTCTGATGAAAGAATAATATAGCTGTCGTTTGTTATGTAATGTAAATTTCGAACGTTTATCTAGAAGTTTTTTTTTTTTAGTGTTTTGTATTTGTTATTCAGTTCAGTTCTTTTTAGCCGAGTATGGGGATTCCAGATTAGTCGTTTGTCAAGATTAAGACCAAGATAACGGACTTTCGTGACAAGGGAGGTAAAGGAATATGGTTGAAATATATAGGAGGAAGGGTTTTTCGGTTTAATGTGAAGACTATGTAATTAGATTTGAGTTGCTTTATGTTAAACAAAATTTAGTCAGTTTTATAAATTGTAATGCTAATTGGTGCACTAGACACTGAAGCATTCAAGTTGACATGAATCTGAAGCAGCTCATTGCAAAATGGGCGAAACGACGATTTGTAAGCAAATCATTGACGTGATCTCAAACTGGAAACTTGAGTGTTTTTTTTTTATATAGGTATGTATGTATGAGTGTTTCATACCAGATTTTTATTTGCGAGAGAGGGGGGGATTATTTTGAATTTAGTTTTATTTGAATTTAGTAGGTTCCAAAATTTGTGGCATGAAATTTCAAATTTCATCTGCCTGCTTAGAAAGAACTTGTTCCCCCTACCATTTCTATATTTAAATTATGACAAATGAATGAAATATGAAATTTAAAGAAAAATTTTGCATTAAGAGAAAATCGAGAAAATCGTGTAAGTATTTAAAACCACTTTTTTTCCTTTATTGAGATAGTATATTTTCGCAAAGTACGCAATGTATTCCTTGCCAGTACCGTAGTGTAATATTGTAAACAAATTAATATTGTTAACTCACAGCAATTTTGTCTTTGCTGGCAAAAGTTGCCAGTCTTCTTCTCTAATAATGCTTACACTTTGTATTAAATGTATTGCGTTCGTATCAAATTTAGGATATCGAGTTTTGACCGGAAATACCCGTTTTGATGTCCTCCTAGTAAAAAAAAAAGAACGAAAACAAAAAACTGGTGTTTAAGAAAATGGCCTATGTATGTACTTATATATTTAAACAGCATAACTCAAAAGCAAAACATTGCAAAAAGTTCATACTTGACATTCCATGCGGATATCACCATAAAATCCGTCAGGGCTAAAAATTAGATGGCTAAATGTTTATGTTACTTCCGGCTTAATTGACCTATTTCACTACGATCTCAATACCGTTTGTCCTTCCGGAGCCTTCTCAGTCATTATCGGCCTTCAGACGCACTGTCATTTCATAAAACATTGCGTACCACGGGAAAATGAGCTGCAGAAGCTTCTAGAAGACAAAATCTAAGCCACAATATACTACGTATATTAAAATGATTTCAAGTAACCCCACCTTTCTTATATTTGTGTTAGTATTATGAAATTTTTATTTTTCAAATTTATTTTTATAACATTTTTATTGATTTTTACAACTGCACAATGTTACATGCAGCAAGTAAAATAGATAGTGAAGGCCGCGGCACACATGATCTGATCTACATGAACGACTGATATCCAGCGATGGCAGCCGTAATAAACCATTAAGGATGGCGTCTCACAACTGTCCTACAAGACAGCCGATTACGTAAGCAGATAATCGCGAGGCCGTTCACGCTTCAATCGTCGTGATGGATTGAATGGAACTTTAGATAACGGGACTTGGCTATCGCAGAAACGAAGGGAATTTTAAGATCGTTATGATTGGTGTGATTGGAAACGTAGAAGGGTGCGAAGGATTTTGGACTGTAGGGATTGAATGCGATAAAGATTTGAATGTCTGGCTGTCCCATATAGTTCGATTCCATAAGTCCAAATAGGGGCTAATAGAGAATAATATAGTTGTTGTGGTGGTTGGTTCCGCAGAGCTGGAAACTTACCAATCAAAATTCTTTAACAGGAAGTACCATTTTAATGAAAGGATTTTTCAATTTCTTGCAATATAGCTCCGAAAATAGCTCAAACGATTTTTCTTTAATCTTGGTATATGTAAGGGTATTGTGAGGAGATGTTGGTTGTTGATGATAAAGATAAACACCTTAAGATTTGGTTTAAGATATATAATTGATTTATGTATATGTATATAACTGACTGCCAAGGACTTTACACTTTAGAGTTTAGAACTGAACTGAACTGACAGACTGACGTGGCTAAATGATATGTACGGAGTGTGAATCAACAGAATGATATCTGATGTGTAAGACTGAATTGAACAGAATCATCCTTGACTATCTCTCTCTCATATATATATATCCACTGGCCGAACCTCTCCTCTCTGTGCGAGAGAGGCTGTTTCTCTCCGCTAGAGTAGATGAGTGGTGGGGGTTCACTGGTTCACTAAAACCCCTACAGTATATTTAGTTTGAAACTTTTATTTGAAACATTTCTCTGGGAAAATTCATTTAAGGGAGCTTTTTTAGGTGGAAGGAATGAAGTTATGTTTTCCACTAAAGTGCTATTTCTATTTATTATATAATTTTATCATCTAAATAATATTAAAAAAGAATTAAATATGTTACCATTATTCCGAGTTTCAAGAAAATCGGTTGACCGGAAGTGCGTTTCTAAACATGTTTTTTTTTCCCCCCAGTTTTTGTGAGGTTTTCTCGAAAAAAGGCTTCAACAAGTTTCTTTAAACTTAGTATATGTTTGTATTTGTAGTAGGAGTTTCAGGGCTTTAAAATTAATAACTAAATGCTATTACTACTGTACTATAATTAATTCATATATATATACACACTTATGATTCTAAGGTCTTAATTTAAATTAAGAGATTAAGAGACGAGGAGAGAAACTCAATGAGAGACTGAGAGATAGTCAAGTGTCCGGTGTGTAGACTGGATATTTGTTGTTGGCTGGTAGCACGAAAGGTGTGTTCGCTCTTGAAGATGGTGATAGAATAGGGCGCCCAGTTCCATGCCATTTTTTCCTCAATGCAGACACCTGTGATAGGGGAAACAGAATATCCCCAACCTTTGGTTGGCTTCGTTTGAAGATACAACCTTGGCGTTCCTTGCGGATAGCAGGGGACTAATTTGACGTGTAGTAATGCCATCACATATTACATATAAAGAGCTACAACTTGACCAACAAGTGACGGGTTACTTCTCTGTTTTGATGTTCTATTTGGGTCAAAAATGAAAAGGTTCAAAGGCACAAAGGTAAAGTGAGCTATGCTGAAATGAGGTTCTTGAGAAGGATCATGGGTAAAACGAGGTGGAATTCATGGATAAGACATAGATGATGAAGAAAGGAAAGTGAAAAAGTTATTGGAAGTCGGTAAGAAGCGTAGAGGTTGACCGCGAAATTTGTACCAAGGCCAAATAAAATGTCAACGGCAAGCAAGAGGGAAAGGCTAAACAGACATGAAAAGAAGGGTCAGTGGACCCTAAACATTTCTTCCGAAAAATTCATTTAAGGGTACTTTTGGGGGATGTACAATTCCGTCATCTAAATATTAGAACAGAATATTAACTAGAATTAGATAATGTTGTGAAAATTCTGAGCTTGAAGAATATAGGTTTGACCGCAAGTGTGTTTTTACTGAAGTTATTTCAGTTTTCTACGATTTTATCCTTAAAAACACCAACAGATTTCATTAAATTTGTTACACTAACTATGAATATCAGGGAACTATCACTTTTGTTGGGAAGTTTTTTCCGTTAAAATTCATTTAAAGAAGTTTCGGGGTGAGGGGGAGTTTGAAGAAAATTTGTCATTTAATCTATATTTTAGCTGAATTAAGAAAAAATTCATTTTATTATAGAAAACGTGAGTTTAAAAGAAATGTGTTATGTGAAAATTCTAATTCTTTAATTACTTTTATAAGTTGTTTTATACTTAATTATTCGTTTCTCTGTGATAAAAATCTGTAATGCTCAAATGACTGCGCATAATTTTTAATGAAACGTAGCTTAAGAATTCATTTCTTTACACTTCCTTACTAAAGTCCAACAATACTCTGTTCAATAAAATATCTTAAGAAATTTTAAGAAAAACTATAGTCAAAAATTACTAACATACAAAACGTACACTTCCGCTTACCCAAGAAAATCTCTCCAAGACCTTTGCGAACTTATTAAACGCTTGCGTGCTTTAAATCGCTTAAAAGGGAAATGTATCGTCATTTATGAAAACCTATGGCTAGAGATAAGTTTATGCGTGAAATAGTATTCGAAGAGAGGGACCCAAAGCAGAGAGAAAAACACAAAATTGAGAATCTGACTCGCTACTTAGGCCAGACTAAAGAACGAGACTCTCTCTCTCTCTCTCTATATATATACAGCTGAGCTAGCCCTACAAGGAGAGTCTTACGACAGTTTTAGAACAGTTAATCACGACTCAGCAACCACTCATTTATCCCTAAGTGAAAATACAAACATTTCGGATAAATTCATAGTCTTCCATTTAAAAAAATGAATTTGAAATAATCATTTTGAGAGACCTACTTACTAAATTCAAAGCAATCGCCAATTTCAAAAATCAGAGCATCATTATCATCAATAAAACAGTCTTTCCATTTTTTTTTATCAGACACCACATTATCACACATCAATACCATTCAGGACACAACATTCCCCAAAACTTTATCAACTTCATCATCACTAGCTTTCTGCAACATCAGCTAGTTTTCATCAACTTCGCTAGCTTCAACAAACCCAGGCTAGCTACAACAAACTTGTAGCAAAACCAGATGTCTACAAACATACATTAACTAGCAGCACGCTCAAATTTTTCACATATGAAAAATTTCTTCAGGAGAGGGGATGATGTAATAGGACCCGAAGAGAGAGATCTAAAGCAGAGTGAGAAACACAAAATTGAAAATCTGACTCGCTACTTAGGCCAGACTAGAGTGGGAGATTAATATACAGCTGAGCTAACCCTACAAGGGACAGTCTTATAACAGTTTTAGAACAGTTAACCACGAGTCAGCAACCAACTCTTCCTCAGCTACTACCCTTCTCTTCACTCACTCTAAATCTCTCGCTACCTAATTTCTCTTATACGTTTAAAGTCCTGGCATTTTGTGTTACTTCTTCATTACATAGTGTTCAGCATTATTACCAGTGTATTCATCTCTTAAACCCAATTCTCTCCTTCTCGTGCCCAATATATGCGGAGAGTCTCTTCACCAACAACGATACCTTCTACCAAACACCCATTCCATCATTCCATCCCAATTATCATTTATCCGTGCATACCCAGTCACCAATCTAGATACTGCATAAGAGAAAGCGGGTATAAGGGATAGGGACTTTGTCGACGCTGACGCATCGTACAAAAATTTACTGGTTTTCATTTCTCTTAGAAGACGTGCATCAACGGAATTTCCGTTTCTCTAGGAGATCTTACAAAAGCTTTTTTCTCCTTACATTTTTTAACCAAATCCTCTATAATCCATTACTTAACTGAAACTGCTGCCATTTCAGAATTAACGAGATAGATAGTTATGTAAGATAATATCTAACCAAGGTTGACAGATATTGTTTAGGCTTAAACAGCTTCCGCCACTGTGATCTCATTAAATTACACGATATATATATGAATATATTTGATTCCTGTTTGTTTAGTCCACTGTCCAAAAATAATATTTTAATAACTCAAATTTTTTTGGGCAACTTCTTCATAAAGCTTCTGGATATAGTTTGGTTTTCTTCACCCTCAGAAGAACAGTCATTAAACAAGCTGTTCTACTAATGAAAATCTACAGAGCTTTTCTGGACAAGCATAACACGTTACTACTGTCCCAGTAGTACCCTGTAGATACTGAATTATTCTTCCAGAAGAAGGGAGGCTTTCTTAAACTTAATGGATTTATGGTACTGTTGGAATAGAGCTATTTTTAACTCTTGAGTCGAATATCCGAAAAAGGTAATCATAAAATACGGTTTTCCAGAACTAAACAAAGCCGCAACTTTGCATCACATATAGAGGCTAAGTTTCGATGCGCTAGTTGGAAAAGTTTAATATTAGCTATATTTTATGTTTAATGTAAGAAATTTATTCTTTTTTAGATTGACGTTTTTTTTTTTTCCTCAGGGTTCTGTACCGCGACCATTCTTGATCTATTGTACCCCCCCTGGTGCCTAAGATGAGCTAGCTCATCTATAGCACCCTCTCCAGGTTTAACTCCCTGAGAAATCTCAGGATCCTGGAAGGTTCTAGGGTAGGTATTTCTTCCTTCCCTATCTGGTAACAACCCAGACTACTAAATCTTCTTTGAATGACGGCATCACAGTCCGTGAGGAGGTGAATCGGAGTTTCCTCCGCCTCTCCACAGAATCTGCATATGCCGTCACCTACTAGGCCAAGCTTTCTCAGGTGCCCCCTGAGTCTGCAATGCCCCGTAAGGAACCCCGTAAGAATACGGATCCTATTCTTACTCAGACTGATGAAGGCTTTCGATCTTTCCTGGGGATTGACGTTTTAGATTGTTATAGGGGATTATTGCACTGCGACCTGAAAGATCTACTGTGCTCCCTCGGAAGCCTTCTCAGTGCACTGCCATCCTCCAGAAAGTGTTCTCTCGTTACAGACAACATTGCCCATCACCGGAAAGTGAGCTGTAGATGCTCTTAGGATAGGAAGAGAAAATCTAAGGGCAGCCTGCTGGATTCGAACCCGGGACCTCCGCGTTGCTAGTCCAGCGCGCTACCACTGAGCTAATCCCTTCCGTCTCCCTTGGCTTGCCAATTAACTAGGGAGGGAGACCCTAGAGTTGGTGTACTGCGTTTGTCCTTGTCTGTAAAGAGGAGAGTGTTTGTAGTTTTAAGTGTATTGTGAACCGTCTGAGGTAGTGCATGGAGTACACTGAGCTGTGGTAACCCGTTGTGGTCGCTACTCCCCAAATAACTGCATCCAACAGATACCTCTTGCGGGCTAATTTATACCTTAATGTTCTTATTATATTTTAAGTAATTTTTATTCCTATGTTAAAATTTGTCTCATTTTTAAGGTGGCCATATTGAATTAATTTCAATCTCTAGTGATTAAACAACTCATTTTATTACGTAGAGAGTGAAAGCACAATTTGTCAGGGAATTTAATGGCATTATTGGCACATTAATAAAGTGTTGTAGAAAAAGAGAAATTATGATCACATTCAATAGAACCTAGTTAAATTCGCTTGCGGATCCATATTTGGGAAACCAGTGACCTACATAATGAAATGATTTAATACCAACTTGCTTCACCATTATAAAGCATCTAATAATCTCTCTAAATAATAGGAACTCCCTTTATTTCTCTGTTTAAAAAAAAAAAAAAATCGACATTATATGACGAAACTTATAATGGCAATACTTAACAATGGCCAGATCGCTCTTAGTGAAGCTTCTGACCTAATTTTATGAAATCTTACTTTCATTAATATTATGATTTGTGTACACCATTGTGTATGATTTTTAAGTAAATTATTACATGTTTTTATTAATTTCACTTTCTCTTAGAGAGAGAAATTATGGAGATAATGTCACATTTTCGTTTTCGAGTTTCCACTAGAAAAACACGTTTTGTGGTTAACTGTGTTAACTCAAAGAAAATCATAGAAAGTTTAAACGTGATATTTCTTTTGAGTTCTATCAATTCTTCTGATAATTGGCGAATCAATAGTACCTAAAGGGAAGGGAATAGCTAAGCGGCTAGCGTACTGGACTCCCACGCGGAGAACCCGGGTTCGAGTCCAGCTGTGCTACCCTTAGATTTTTTTTCTTCCTAGGAACCTCTAGAGCTCACTGTCCGGTGATGGGCAGTGTCGTCTGTAACGAGAGAACACTGTCCGGAGGCCGGCAGTGCACTGAATAGCCTCCGGGCGCCAATGACCATAGGATGTTGACGCGCCGTAAATTAAAAAAAAAAAAAATCTGGTTAAAATACTCACACAACTTTCTCTTACTTCAGTTTTTCAAAATTGAAATTGAAAAATTTTATAGTTAGTATACCAAATTTAATGAAATTCGTCGGAATACGTCGAAAACTGAAAAACTGTTCAGTAAAAGCGCACTTCCGATTTCTTGAAACTCGGAATTTTGGTCATCTGTTTATTTCTAATTAATTTTTTTTTTGGATGACGATTTTCTTTATACCTGTATGTGAATTACAGATATACAAAGAGCTACAAATTTTATTTGTAATATTTCTTCTGGTAAAGTAATTTAAGGGGTGTTTTTGGGAGAGTGGTGGGGTTATGTTTTTCTCTAAATTGCTATCATAGTTGATTATACAATTCTACCATCTAAACAAAATTAAATTAGAAATAAATAAATTGCCGAAATTCGGAGTTTCGAAAAAAATTTTTGTAAACAGGAAGTGCGTTTTTTTCTGAACAACAGATTTTTCAGTTTATGCTGAAATTTTCTCTATAAATATAACACCGACGAATTTCCTTTAAATTTGGTACACTAATACTATAAAATTTGTCTATCATAATTTTGAAAAAAAATTGGATTAAGAGAAAGTTGTGTGAGTGTTT
>JAAEAF010011256.1:0-30697 GCA_011037195.1 Triatoma infestans
TGCCTACTTATATAAAATTAATATCAGACCCTCCCCAAATTGTAGTCTATGTAATACGCATGAAGACTTTAAACATATACTAATGGAATGCCCTAAGTTTAATGATAAAAGAGATGTAATTTTTAGAACTTTATACAAATATTTGGAGGCCCCTTTCCGTTATGAAGATATTATATTTTCTAATAATGCTTATGTGTTGAGTGAATTAATAGAACTGGCTAGACAATATGATTGTGGGTAGTAAAAGTATGTCTGTTTGTGTGTTTGAGTATGAAAGGTGAGTGTATGCGATTAGGATTAAGTATTACGGGATTGGTTGGAATATCGAGTACACCATTCCATTTGTACATAGTATGTATATATTTTCTGTAAATAGTGTAAATATGTTTTAGGTCTAATATATTAGGTTAAGTATATAGGGGTGCGAGGAATATCGAGTACTCCACCCAACCGTATGAATGTTGGTCTGGTTGTTAGTGTAATGAGTCGCGAGGTTTTAGAGCTAATCGTGCGAATGCATTTATTGGCGTGTTCAGCCATCTGCAGAAGGAAAGACCACGCAACACTTCGTGCATAAATCTTTGAAAAGTCTGGGCTGCGTTGCATAAACTAAATGGCATTACTAGAAATTCGAATAGGCCGAATGGAGTAGTTACTGCAGTTTTCTGTATATCACGAGGTTCAACAGGAATCTGATGATAGGCTCGGACAAGATCAAGTTTTGTAAAGACTTTTTTTCCTTCTAATATATAGGAGAAATCGTGAAGATGTGAAATGGGATACCTATCTGGTATTGTAACGGAGTTCAAGCGTCTGTAGTCCCCGAGTAGTGTAGGGACTTAACTATATGATTAATGTCGGTTTAATTACTTATATAAGATTATCTTGTATTTTACAAAGTAACCACACACACACGTTTTATTATTTCTTATTAAATTATTGTATGTATGTAGCATGTCTTACCATAAGTAAAAATTATGTATATTATTCAGTGAAATATAGAATTTTGTATTGAAAACACAACAAAATATATTTGTCTCTCTGCAACAAATCTATTCTGCTTTATGAGCTACAACTTTTTCCAAGGAAATTCATTTAAGGGTATTTTTTGGGATTTTGGTTTTCCTTTTAAGTGTTTATTCAGTTTATCATATCATTCGATCACCTACATAATATTAATTACAATATAATTCTGATGCCAAAATTCCGTAGTTGAAGAAAATTGGTTGACCGGAAGTACAACTTTATGGCTCGAATTTTTTTCTTTTTTTTAGTTTTTTCGACTTCTCCAAAAACATACCAACGAATTTCCATTCAATTATTATACTGACGATTCATACAGAGAACTATCAGATAGGTTATTTGTTAATTTTCCGAGTAAACATTTTAACGTGCGGTTTGTAGGTTATGCACTTCTCAAAAAAGTAGAAACTTTTAAAAAGTTTAGACAACTAAATATAATGTTAATACGAAATAATGTTTTTATTCAAATAAATCAACCGGAAGTATCACACTACAGATGTTGATTGGGGCTAACCCCTCTTCAGTATATGGTGGTGGGTGAAGTGATGAAGGGGTACCTCAGAATGAGGTGTTAAGGGAGAATGGGTGAGAACCTTTCGGGGGATCACACTAGGATCGAGGATGAGATTTGGCGAGTAAACCGATTTCTGCTATCTAAACTCGATGAGACGAGCAAGAAATGGGGATTTGAGAGGGATTTGAGAGATCAATATTGGCAGTACAGGGGATGATAACCTCACGAGGCCAACGGAGGCGGGTAACGGCATTATTCGCTGTTATTCAGATGGCTCTAGGCAGGAGGAGACTGGCCTGTCAGGAGCGAGAACATGGTTGCAGGAGTTGGATAAAGGGAGTTCGGTGGCCTTGGGTGGTTTGGCCACTGTTTTCCAGTCCGAGGTGGTGGGCATTATTGAATGCTGCCGCCTTGTGGGGGAGTGGCAGGGAGAGATTAAAGAGGTGCGGATATTTTCCGATAGTCAGGCAACACTGAGGGCTTTGAAGCCATTGTGGAGCTCGAAACTAGTGGGAGAATGTAGGTGAAGTCTTAACGCCTTGGCTCGGAGGGGTAAGGTGCGTCTCTATTGGATACCTGGACATGCGGGAATAGGGGGCAATGAGAGGGCGGATCAGTTGGCTAGGGAGAGATTATCATTACCATTTTGTGGTCCCGAACTAGCCCTTGCTAAGAAACTAAGAGGTTTCGTGATAATCAGATTAGACTTTGAGAGACGAGAATCTTGGAGAAATGCTGGGGGGCACGCAGAGACGTCTCCAAGCTAAAAGATTTATAAAAGGAATTAAGCAGGGAGTTTCGGCTTATTTCCTGTCCCACAGCAGGACAGGCCTGAGGACCTTAGTGGGGGTAGTGACTGTACACACCTGGGTGTCCAGTCACTTGTTTAACATAGGGAGGACGTCTAGTCCCACTTGTCAGAATTGCGATGACGGAGTCAGGGAAACGGTGTATCACTATCTAGGTAGTGCCCCCGTTTCGCTTGTACTAGGTTTAGCGTATTTGGGAGGGCACCACGCTCGCAGGATTGCTTGGGCGAGTTGGAGTTAAAGGATATCCTGGGATATTGCAGACTAACCAGTAGGCTACTGGGGGAGACTATTTAAGGGGATGATATGGGGGGGCATCAGGGGGATAAAAGCCATATAGGTCCCATGCCGCCAGGAACCCGGTCTCATAATAATAATCACACTAGACTCCCAACGATTCTCATTAAAATTTGTATCTACATTGCAATATGTAGGTACATCTATCACATTCATTTGAAACATTTTTCGGGAAAATTCATCAGAAATTCTGAGTTTGAAAAAAAATCGGTTAATCCAAAGTATGCCTTCTTTTGTCTAATTATCTTGAGACATATACTTTCCTAGCAGAATCAATCATTATCGATTCATCTAGGAATAATTAATCACCACATATATGGCTGACCTCTTAAGGAAGAGTTAAACACAGAGCAAACTACGAGTAACTACCAAATCGACTACGCCTAATCCATAGGTTGCGTGTTTGTTGCTAATTTTATATGGATTTTGCTCTGCAATTTGGCAACTCAGGTTGGCTAATAACTATCAACAACTTTTCTACCGCTTAAGTAATGTTGTCGAGAGCAACTCAACGTAATTGAGCAGCCCCACTTTTGTTTTATAAAGTGCATGCTTCTTCTTCAGATGCACGTATGTATATTTTCAGTTATATGTGAAATTTGTAAATGGCTGATAACCGTATCAATCAATAAAACATATGTAAAAGAAAGTTGTGTGAGTGTTTCATACTATTAAACGTTTAATATTATGTGTGTGTGTGTGTGTGTGTGTGTGTGTGTGTGAAGAACAAATACTAATGACTTCCCCAGCTCCCCTAGAACGGCCCTAGATATAATTTTTTCGAGAAAAAATGTAAATAAAAGTGATAGTTCTAGAACATCGCAAAAAAAAAACTGTAGATCACCCGATATTCATCAAAATCGGAATTTAGGCAACACATTTATTTAATTATTAATAATTATATAGATTTCATAGAGGAAATTCTATCGTTACTTCTTCCCCAAAACCTTTCTAAAATGTACCTTTTCCTAGAATGTTCTCGGAAAAATTATAAATAAAAGTGACAGATATATATATATATATACGCAATGTACATAACAACTTTAAGGAAAACAAGTCTCTAAAGTTCACAGTCTGTGATAGGCAGTATTGTCTGTAACGAGAGAATACTGTCCGGAGACTAGTACAGCATTGAAATTAGTTTACTGATCTCACATAGACGAAATATCAAATTTAAACTTTCCACAGTTTTTTCTGATCTTGGATTAAGCTGACTTGGCTTCAAATACATACAAACCAATACTTCTCATACATACCCCTTCTCCCCAAATACTTTTCCATGCACAAAGGTACTCAAAACGTGTACTGCCGGTAAAATAACACAATTTCGAAAATCCAGCACGTATCCAATACTTTTTATTATAACATTCTTTCAGTTAATATTCATACAACATTCAGTACAGCTACACCATCTGTTTCACCATTTTCTGTGAGCTAAACCACTTATGAACGTTTTTTTTTTAATTAAAATGAAATAATTATTACAATATAATTAATCAAGATAATTAATTAATTCTTATCAACGTAATTAACCTTTTTGTTTTTCATGTGAAATAAAATGCTAATTTATTGCAACAAATTATTATATTTTATATATTATAACACAATGAAATTACTAGTTATTATAATTATATTATTTGCATATAATTACATAGTATTGTTAGGAGGCGTTGATTGACGTATTTTCCACTTTAACATAATTCTTAATATAGTATATATAATATAATATTGAAGAAGAGAGGAAATTGTTAAGGAAATTTATATTATTGTTGTGGTTCAGTTTATATATTGTTTCCTTGTCAGCAAGGAATAATAATTAGTTTTGTATTATGATGAGAGCCTTGGTACTTCTTTAAGAAAGCGTTTTATATCAGAATTCTTTCTGCAGTCGATCTATGAAGAGCTGGACATTTCAGTGTTTTGTTTTTGGAAATCCAGCTTAGATGATAGATTATAAAAAATCAAAAAAATTTTTTTTTACTTTCTCTTTGTCTCACCAGTAAGAGGAAGTAGTTGTGATCGTATCAAATTTACGAAATTGAGTTTTCACCGGAAATAGATTTTTTTTACTTTTTAGTTGAAACATTGTTATTCTGTTGAAAACTGATTTTTTTTTTGTGGGTTTTTCGAGAGAACAGAAGCGTTATGTTTTCCTCTTGAGTACCGCAAATTACAATGTATGTTTGCATATACAATGTATTTTCCATCTACATAATGTTAATAAACATTAGAAACATTTCAGAATTTCAAATTTAATGAATATCGGTTAATTGAAGGTGCTAATTAACGAAAAAATAAAAAAGAAGGTTTTTGAGTTTTTTAGAATTTTCTCAAAGATGGCTACAACGATTTTCTTTAAATTTGGAACCCTTAGTTTGCAGATTTCGATGTGTGTGTTTTAAAAAATTAATTTAGGTATTTTATTTTGTAATATACGTGCGGCTTATTTTTTTTTTTTTAATTCTAGCTGCTCTAGGAAAGTATTGCGATTTCTTCAAAAGTTTTCGAAATTGAGTTTCAACCGAAATGGCATGTTTTCATCTCTCCTGAGCAATAAACAATAGACTTGCTAACTGAGTCCAAGCCTACAATACTCGGCCACATGGTCCTAGTTAGCACGAAGGCCGTAAACTTGTGTGATGGTCCCCTAGTGGGGATCTCTTTAGCTTGCCTTTGACTAGCTGTATATCTTCATTAGGTCTCTGATTTGTTGCGAACACAGTTCGTCATGTTACTGACCTGGGAACATTGCAGAAAGTTCCGAAGCCGTATAGAACCTTTTCTCGAATACCCTAGCACTCAGTGAACATACTGAGTCTTCTTTGGGTTCCACTTCGAGTGGAATTGGATATAATACCATTATACATATTATTATATAAACCTATTATTTTTATGTGAAACATTTTTTCCTTTAACAATTGATTTCAAGAAGTTTCTAGGAACTACTAGACTTCGCCTTTACAAATGGTACATCAGCACAAAGTTCGGTTTCACTCATTGGTGTGAACAAAACTATGAATATTGCAAGTAAGTGATGAGAATATTTTAAAACTGATTTTAAAGATTCCCACTTATTCTACGTTTTTCTTTGCTTATTTTATTTAAAACACTTCAATAATGGTTAGCCTCTTGACTATTTACAAAATTGTAAATCATATAAACTCATCCATCCATCCTTCAACACGGATATTCCAGACTAGTTATATTATAAACTCCTAAGTAACTGAGAAAGGTTAGGCTCTTAGAAAGTGGATTGCTTCTTTAAGAAATCGTATTAAGATTCCGGATAAAACACTTAATGTTGCTTTTCTTAATTTAATGTACAAAATGAGATGTTTAACGGATAAATCGACTGTAATTTATAGATTATCTGTTTGATTTTTTTATTTTTTGTTAAACTTGTTTTGCTGCAGTCCGGGCAGGAAGTAAAGTTATTTGGAATGAGATGTATACGAGATGAGAATATAAAGAACAAGAATGGAGAACTCAGTTTAATTTGGCTTAGTCCACGATTCTGATTGGTGGGAGTCCCTGAGGGCATGACTAATTATAAGTATATGATATCAGCTATTTACTTATACCTTTTCTATACTACCTATATAATGTTTTTTTTAAAAAAAATTGCATGCTCGTGATCAGATCTTTATCTGGAGCTCTAATTAAGCTTTGTTTTAATAGATGTTATTTATATAAGTTTAACTTAAAAAGACCTTTATACTAGAGTTAAAATTAATATATTTTCAAATTACACTTCGCTATAACAATTAGATAATTTACAATATATAGGCAACTTGAGTGTTTGTTGGAACAGTGGGATAGTCTATACTTTCACATTACCAAGAATGCTATATGAAATAAGTTGAAGTAAAAGTAAAGAACGAAAAAATTTCTCAATGGTAAAGTTCAATCCTATCTCTGTGCGGTGGTTGATTGAAACAGAACATCATCGCAATTTCGTCTTCGCTTGGAAAATGTAGATTAATCTATTTATTCTACAGCTGTCTTGGAAGAAATTCCAGGTCAACAAAAATCAGCTTTAAATTTCTTCACTCGTATGAACTTGTTCACAGTCTCTTTCTCTCTCTGATTCACTGCTAAGATTTTGTTTATTTTACGCTTTAAAATAATATTTGAAAAAATGTGGTGTCAAACACTCATACACACGGCTTTCTCTTAAGGCAATAATTAATAGAACATAATTAACAAACTTCCTTTAAAATTGCAATGCTTACTGTAATAGGATCTAAAGAGAGGATCCGTAGCAGAGAAAGAGAGGCAAAATGACAGACCACTCCCAAGGATTAGAATGGGAGAAACTACATAAATACAGCGACGGGAGATAGATATAGAACACAGTTCATACAACTGAGGTCACTCGCCAGTCACAACGTGTCATTACCCTTTACCACTCTACCAAACTCTACCATTGTAAGTGTAAAGTCCAGGCAGTCAGTGTCACTTTTTACATTATACAGTGTTAGCCATATTTTGTTTGTTCATTCAAACCAAACCATTTCTCTCCTTCATCAACCCCATTATACTTACAAACATTTAATTGGGATGCCATTAAGAAAAGGTGGAGAGGCTATTACATATTTACCTGAGTGGACATTGATGGGCGCCCTCTGTCACAACCAACAAAACTGTAGCGGCAATCTAAATTTAAAACTAACTAGCGAGCCCGCCCAAAACCTGTCTAAAATCAGATTTTCGGAAAAAATGATACAATAAAAAAATGATGGATTTATATCTATGCAGTAACCATTATTCTAGTTTAAAGTAATTCCTAATGATCGTTTTCGATAAAATCCCCCCCCAAAAAAAAATTTATTCTGGAAAGTGACACTGCCGGTTTTATAATGTTCTTCAAATTTGGAATTTCCTAGCAACGTGATGCATGGAAAGTAATACATGTTGAAGTGTTTTTTTTTGTATTTTATGAAGAAATTCACAACTATACAGACAGTATAAGTGAATATGATGGTAGTCATATAAAAGAGCGTGAAAGACTTGTTAGGAGATGCCTATCAAGTGGAGGTACTTCCTAATTATTACTAAAAATGCTAACAGGAATTTAGATGGCCGCGCGGCCAGTGGCATTTCAGTCTCCTGGAAGGGTTCTGTGGTATAGAAAGAGAAGAGAGTTTTTGGACTAAAGGGTTAGAATAGTTGGATTTGAGGTCATGGGATTTTGAGGTCATTGTGAAGGGTTAGGTTGGAAACATAGAACGGGGCATTGGTAATTCTTTTGAGGGTTTTGGATTGAAAAGCTTGAATGCGATAGGAGTTGGAATGCTTGATCGAACCCCAGGCCTCGCTCGCATCCGTATGTCCAGAGGGGCTTTATAATAGTGTTGTAGATAAGACTTTTGTTTTCAAGGGAAAGTTTAGAGCGTCGGCCGAGTAGTCTCGAAAGAAGTTTGTAACGTCTGTTTAGTTCAAGTCTTTTTAATCGTGTATGCGGATTCCAAGTGAGTCTTTTGTCTAGATAAAGTCCTAAATATCGGACTTGGTCGACTGTCGGTGTTATAGTCTGATGTAGGAGGATGGGTGGGAGAGTAACGCTACGGAGGGTGAAGGATATGCATTTGCTTTTAGTGGGATTGACCTTTATTCTCCACCTGATAAGCCAGTCTTATAGAGAGATGATATGGGATTGTAGTGCACGGGATGCGGAAACAGGATCGGGATTTGGAGCAATAACACTGTGTCATCAGCGTAGGAATGGAGGATTGTTTCTGGGTGGGAAGGGATATCTACAGTATAGGAAATATATAGGAGAGGAGCAAGGACACTGTCTTGGGGAACACCAGCATGGATTGGAAAGATAGAAGATCTGGAGGAGCCGAACGAACCCAGAAGGAACGATCAGACAGGGATGATTGTAGGATGATATAGTAGGGAGAGGGAAGGAATCCCTTAAGCTTCCGCGACAAACCTGCATGCCAAACCCGGTCAAACGCCTGAGCGATGTCCAGGAAGACACCAGGGCAATACTGCTTCTGCTGGTGGCACTGTGAATGTGGTACTGCATATTGAAGTGGATAGAGAAAAGCTTAACGCTAGTGTTCCCCCCTCCACCCAAAATAAATCTATTCTTCCGGGAAAATGTTTCAAGTATAAACAAAGTTTAAAGAAAATCATTGTAACCGTTTTATGAGAAATCGTGAAAAAACTGAAAATAAAATCGCATTTTGCTCAGACACACACTCACATACATACCATTCCCTTTAAACATTTTTTTTCGAGTCAGGGAACCTCAAAACATGTATTTCCGGTGTGTAACCCAATTTAGAAAATGTGGCCCGATCGGCAATACTTCCTCTTATTACTGGAAGGAGTAAGAGAAAGAAAAAATGAATAATACAAATCGCCAAATAATTTTTTAAATTTATTTATTTCGTTAGGATTTGCAACTGCATATAGATTTGTAATACTTTTAATGAAGGTACAAGATGTGGAATCTCCTTTAGTTAGATAATCTCACAAACAGGTGCATTGCTGATTTGACTAAAGACTTTGGATACGAAAAATTAGATTCAACATTAGTTGGAATAATTGGTTCATCTCCTCCTACCCACCATTTATGTGGCTGCAGGAATTTATGATTGAGTGGGGAAATCCGTCATGTTTGGGAAATGTTTGATTGATTGTCAATAGCTTCTTTTCTATCTCGTTTGAGAGTTCCTCGTTAGAGTATGGCGTACTATCAGTGAAAGTAACATCACTTGTTTTTTTCTAAAAGATATTCATTAGGAGGCCTTGATCAGATTTGCGCTATGTTGTTTTTGATGGATTTACTTATTGTTTGCCGTTTAGTTAATCAGCCTTTTATTGAAGTGGGACTCAGTCGACATTTTTTTTTTTTTCTTGAAGGGCACTGCAACCTTTTGATCTATTGTGCTATGCCCCCTGAATGCCGCAGGATATTGCCCACAGCACCAGAATAGATGTCCTTTGAACATCCGTCCTACAAAACCTCCATCAGGTTAAGACCCCTGAGGAATCCCAAAACCCTGACAGGCTCTAGAGAGAGTGGCCCCCTCCTCCGCCTGGTAGCTATCCAGGTTCTTGAATCTTCTCTGAGTGGCAGCTCGCAGTCGGTTAGGAGATGTGATGGAGTTCCTCCAACTTCCCATAGAATCTGCATGAGCTGTCACTTTCCAAACCCAGCTTCACCAGGTATCCTCTAAGTCGGCAATGCCCCGTGAGGAAACCCATAAGAACGCGGAGCTTGTTCTTGCTCAATCCGATGCAGGCCTCCGATCTCCGTTGGTTATAATTTCCCAGACAGTTCTTGGTCTGCCTCAAAGCAGGGAGGGAGTACCAGAGTTGACATCTCTTCGTCTCCTCCTCCTTCCTAAGTTCCTCCACAAAAAGGTGCCAGTCCTAGAAGTGGGGTCTTAGCGCCTATCTTGGCCAGGATGACGGCCATCTCATTCTCTTCAATGCCAACATGCCCCGGCACCCACCAAACTCGGTCAACATACTGAAATAGTTTTCATTTTATTTCTTTTTTGGATAATTGAAGATTGAAATCGACTTAGAAGATTTAGCCTCAGTTGTGCCAAAGAGGTTGCGACGTGCTGGTTCAAAATCCTGAAAATTTAGACATTCATAGAAGTTAACGGAGATGTTATATTCCTCATTCTATAGAGAGGATAGATACAGAATAAAAAGGTCAACTAGATAGTTAGAAGTAGCGATCTGCATCCGTATGACAAAGGAGGGAAACCTTCGATGAGAGGTGATAATCACAGGTTTTTGACACAGCTGAAGTTTTGTTAGTCTGAATAAAGTATGGATGATTTTGTAATTAATCAAATGAGCCCGGAAAGCTCGAAAATTGAATTAAATGTGTTCGGGATGGAATTAGGGATTGGAATCTTAGCTTCGCTAATATAAGTAAAAGGGTGTTTTGGGATAGTTGGTAATATCTGTAAAAAGGAAGTAATAAAAGATCATGGTAGGGAAATTTCCCGTAGAATGGAGCAAGAGTTGTAAAATAAAGATCCTGTTTTTTTTTTTAAGAACTTCCAAGATAAAAGAGAATAAAATAGAATGAGAGGGGAAGATATTTCTTGGCAGTGAACGAACCCGGGTGTTATATTTGATAAGACGCGTGGAAGAAATATATCTAAGGAATACTATTATGAGGAAATGACTTCAATCATAGTGAAAGTGTTTTAGATTTATTGTGAAAAGATCGAAAGGTGAATTAATGTTGTGAGCACATTTTCTAGTAGCTTAAAGAAATTACGAAAATTAAATTTATCTATAATTTTATTTATTTTATATCAGTTTTTACGTTATGATAACTCCAAAGGATACTACATTGGCCAGGATCGTGTATTTTATATTACAAATACTTTGAAAATTAAATTTTCTCTAAAGACGAAACTGAACTAGTAACAAAGGATGAATGCCAGGCATTAATGTCAAAATCCTGTATGGGAATAAAAGAAAATAAACTACGCTATCTTGAATGAAAGCTATTAAAATCCAGCAACTCCTTGGACAAACTAAACAGATGATTACCTTCTGAAATAAACATCATAAATAATGAAGGATATAAAGAGGCAAACCGAAAACTGGATACCTAAATTGAAATCATCCCTTCTCCCATAGCTTTCGTTCAGTTTCCAGTAGGAGTGAGAAGTTTATTACAAATGAATATAGGGTACACATATCAGTAGACGTTGTTGAGTACGGTGGACATTGTTTTTTTTTTTTTGCGTTGGTCGATTGGGCACGAACAGGATATCAAGAGACACAGCCAGTATGTAGGGCGGCATAAAATCAGAACGTAAATACAAAAGACGATGGTTCCTCTTTATCTATGGTTTCTTTGTTGGAGTAAAGGGTTATCTTCTGAAATAACATAATGTGATTCCCATCTAACACCATTTTTATCTCGTAGTTTTACTGTTTGTCCTAAAATATGTTGTCCTAATTTTATTTTCTGATTTTTCTATTTGAGTTTATTCACTAGCTGTTACTCCCTCCAGCTCATGATCTCATTTGGAAAATTAAATATTCTAATGTCATTTTTTTTCACCAAATATGCTGACTGAAGTTTTAAGGTAGATTGTTCGAAAATATATAATACACTTTTTCATTTTTACGAAATTATATTTTCTCATCTATGACTTTCTCTTAAATAACAGGAAGTATTACGATCGTGTCAAATTTGTGAAATTGAATTTTCAGCGGAAGTACACGTTCTGAGATCCCATGAGTTCAAGAAAATGGTTCTTAGTATAGGGTCTGTGTGGTTGTATTTGTGTAAGATCTGTAAACAGTATAGAACAAAAAATGAAAAATTACAGGAACTTCAGACTTGACATTGTATAGATATCATCGTGTGTTCCTACAGCAAGTTATGTGTATCAAAATTTGGAGGTAAAATTTTGACGAATTGATTTTTTAAGGCTCCATGGGTTTTATGTGAATTTTACATGCCTAGTATACAGATATAAGCGGCCTCTACACGGTCAATAATATTGTCAATATCTGTATTGACAATATAACCATCAATAATCGTGCTAACCAGTTTCAATATTTCATTACCTTACACGATCAATATTATTGTCAATACTTTCTGTCAATAACTGTGCTCATTAGTTACTACTTCTGCCACTAGGAGAGTGAATTTACGTGTTTGTACTCGTTATTTTGTTGGCTTTTTTTACCTTAAAAAAATGAATAATCGTACAAAAGCTTGCGTAGCCATTATTTTGGCCCAAGGTTATAGTTAGCTCTTTACCCTACTGCTCACTTTAGTTAATATTGTATAGAAAACTCAAGGGGGGCAGCTCTAATGTTTCTTATTTAAATTACTTCCATTATCTTTCACTTTTAATTATAATTCCTTTATAAAACATCGAAAATAAACATCCTAATAATATATTTAATAAAATATAATAATACTGGTAATTTTTAGATACATTTATTTTTTATTAACACCTTAGAAGGCAAAATACTAAATCTTTATCTAACTTTCCACCAAAATCAGGCATAAACAAAGAAAATTGCTTGATTGACTTTTCATGTAGGTACACATGTGATTTAATATGCCTACCATTCGGAAGGAAAGTTAGAAGCCTATTTTCTCTCTATATTAAACAGCATGGCACATATAAAAACCCTTTTTGAAACAAAAAGTTAAATTAACTGCGAAACATTCATACGATTTTTCTAATAGTGCAATTGTCAGAGTTCAAACTGAAATGTTTTCTTAAAATGGAAATTTTAAATTAATTGGGGTGTCAACTTTAATATATTATAGGAGATGTTCATTACATAGAATCCTTTAACCTATTATAATAGTATCGCTTTTGTTTTGTACAAGTTAGTTTCAACATTATATAAAACTATTAAACTGAGTATTGATGGAAATATTGGCGCCGCCCCTACACGGTCAATAATATTGTCAATACCCCCCCTCCAATTCTCAGTATTGATACTCTAAAGTATTGTCAATATTAGGGGTCAAGGGGCTTCCTCCAGATTGGTGGGATACCCCAGGGTGAATAGCAGGCTTCACCTCCTATTCATCAGGACCGTCCGAACGCAGCATTTAGTATTACTGCATCCTTCAAGAGGTGACCCTGTTTATTACAGAATTCGGCGGACCTAGACCTGGACGTCGATAAAAGTCCCCGACGGAATAGGTGTACCCGTCGGTCATCCGAGGCGGTGTCCCTGGGGGCAGCCTCGGAGATACACCTCCCCCCAAAACAGGGTGTTATGCGTACCGTGCCCATGGAGGTTTGCAGCCGGGGGGTAATACAGGCTGTATTATAACGGTGCCTCTCTGAAACCGGGCCACATCAGGGAGTAATAAATGGCCTTGCTGTGTCATGCGGGGCTCTGGCACAGTCGACTCAAGAATTCCCCAGCTCCTCGTGGGACCAGATAATGGAAGTACCAATACAAAAGAAGAGGAAGAAGAAGAGCCGGAAGACTGGGCGGGCAGGCGCCGCCGTATCATCCCGTGCAGTCCAGAGCACAAAGGAGCTCGCTCCTAGTGAAGTGGATGTGCGGGTGGTACCAAGTACGAGTGGGATGAGCATTGCTCATCAGGCTGGACATGCACAAGTGGAGAAGCGGGCAGTAGCCGCTGTTGTGCATGCTGAGTATCGGACCCCTCAGGAGCAAGCTCCCAGGGGTAACGAAGGAACCGCTGGACTTGGTACTGCCAGGGCGAGCTGTGCTCGTCAGGCGGACCAGTCTCAGACGGACAAGAAGGACGAGGAAGGGAGCAAGAGGGCTCCAGTTCTTCCTCCTGGTGCAGGTAAGACGGCGGAGGCACCGGGAGGGAGAAAGATCCTCAAGTGGAAGAAGAGGACGCCGCCGCTGCCGCCTCCGGGACAACCGGGAGCGATGGATGACCCCCTGAGAAGAGGTCTCAGTGGGGCAGGCGTCAGATGGTACCTCCGCGCGCTCTCTGAGGGCATGAACCCTCAGGAGGCGAGGGCAGAGGCAGAGAAACACAGGGCACAAGAGAGGGGCAATAGCCCACCTCAACATGCCCAAGGTAAGCGGGAGAGGCACATTACACCTCCCGAGAAGAAGGATGTCAAGAGAAGGAGGGTGACTTCCTCCGATTCAGCTGCACTTGCCGGGCCCTCCTCGGCTGGGCGCCCTATCCCTCGCCCGTCTGGCCCCAGCTATGCTGGTGCAGTGCGGGTGGTAAGGGTGGGCGTGATGCCGAGGGGTTTTCCGGAGAGGGTGCTCAGTGCTGAGGAGCTGTCAGCACTAGAAGAAGCGCTAGTAGAGGAAATATCCCTCGGATGGGAGCATAAGCTCCATTTCGAGGGAATTCATTTCCGTCCAGGCATGCTTTGGCTGGACTGTACAAACCAACAGACTGCAGACTGGGTGCATCAAAAGGCATCGACTTTGAGCACCTGGACGGGGGTAGAGCTGATGGCATGCTCGGGAGAAGATATCCCGAGGATGCACACTATTACGACGTTCTTCCCGCGTAGTGAAGGCAAGGGCATAGAGAAGATATTATCTATCGTCACTGCCCAGAACGAAGGACTGAACACGATGGCGTGGAAAGTCCTTAGCTGTAAGGAGGAGAACTCGGGCCTCGTACTGACTGCCGGCATTGACGGCCAATCGTACGAGGCACTGAGGAGGGAGGGGTACCAGATTAGGTACCGTTTTGGTAAACTCCCTGTTAGAGGACTTAGGAAGTCCGAGGATGAGGCGGGCATGAAAGAGCATCAAGCTCCTTCGCCCTCCACCCTAGATGAAGTAACACCGCGGGATTGCTCCCCGGAGAAGGCCCAACGAAGGGAGAGCCTGGGAGATGTGGATCTCTCATCTCTCAGGGTGAGCCTCTCGAAGGAAGAGGAGGAGAAGGAGGAGCAGATGCTCCTGGAAGAGGAGGGGGATCCTCCTCTCACCCCTCCATGAACAGTCAGGCTGTGGGACTGAGCACCGGGGTAGCCCAGGTGAACTTACACCACGCTAAGGGGGCATCAGCCAACATAGCAAGGTTGTTCACCAAGCGGCTACTAGGACTGGTGCTGATTCAAGAACCCTGGACAGTCGGGGGACAGATCTGCGGGCTGTCAGGTAAGGATGGCAAGGTAATTTGGGATGCAAAAAGTGATAAACCTAGGGCCTGCATCCTGATCAGGAATAATATTAATTATACTTGTCTTTCAGAATTTACGACGCGGGACTTAGTGCCTATTTTGGCCCATCTGCAATATGGAGGCAATCACCGCGCCGTCGTAGTGGCATCCAGCTACTTCGCTGGGGACAGGGCTGATGTACCGCCAGCGGAGGTGCAGGAGCTGGTGGCGTACTGTCAAGAGCGGAAGCTGCCACTCCTCATCGGATGTGATGCCAACGCCCACAACAGGGTATGGGGCAGCAGCAACAACAACAGGAGAGGTGAGTACCTCTTAGAATTTATCCTTCAGTATAATCTAGATATTTTTAATGTGGGGGCAGCGCCCACCTTTGTAACTAGAGTTAGGAGGGAAGTTCTTGATCTTACGATAGGTAGTCAGAGTATCGGGCAATTCGTTCGGAACTGGAAAGTCTCGAACGAGCCCTCCCTTTCAGACCATAGGATTATTATGTTTGATCTAGAGGGGCTCGGCGACGGGGAGACTGTTTGGAGGAACCCCAGACGAACAAATTGGGATGAGTTTAAAACCAATTTAGGGTGTGCTCTTGGCCGCATAGGCGCTGTGAAGGCTCCACAGTGCCGGCTGGAGCTGGAATATTATTTGGATGAGGTTAATGGGGCGATTATAGGCGCCTTTGAGGATAGCTGCCCCACTAGCAGGTTACATTGTAGTAGGGATGCTCCTTGGTGGAGCACGGACTTGGCAAAGCTGAGGTCTCGAGTGCGAAGGCTCTATAATAGAGCAAAACGCACGGGAGACTGGCAGAGCTACACCGTGGAGCTGACAACCTACAACAAGGAGATAAGGAAAGCCAAGAGAAATAGCTTCAGGAAATTCTGTGGTGAGATTGACTCCCTGCCGGTGGCGGCCAGATTGCATAAAGCAATGGCCAAACATGGCATGGGAGCTCATATGTCGCTCAGGAATCCTGATGGCAGCTATACGCAAGATGGAGAGCAAAGGGCTCGCCTCCTGCTGGATACTCACTTCCCGGGGAGTTTACCGTGGGAGGAAGTATTGGAAGTAATGGAACCGGGCAGGCCCGGCAGGGTGGATTGGGAAGTAGCCAAGGCCATCTGTACCCCTTCGAGGCTGGAATGGGCAATTGGCTCGTTCTTGCCATACAAGTCACCGGGGGTGGATGGAGTCTTTCCCGCCCTTATGCAGAAGGGCATAGGGGAGATCCTACCACACCTGGTTCGAATAACTAGAAGCAGTTTGGCACTCGGGTACATACCGAGACCATGGAGAAGGGCAAGGGTGGTGTTCATCCCGAAAGCAGGGAATAAGGACTCCACCCTGCCCAAATCCTTTAGGCCTATCTGCCTTACGTCCTTTTTTCTTAAGGCAATGGAGAAGGCCTTGGATAGTTATATAAGAACGGAGATTCTGGAGAGGGTGCCTTTGCACCCGCGACAGCATGCATACCGAGCGGGAAGATCAACGGATACCGCTCTGTATGAGCTGACGAGTGCTATCCAGAAATCTCTAGATGTCAAGGAGACGGCCATCGGTGTCTTTCTTGACATAGCAGGGGCCTTTGACAACACCTCCCATGAGGCTGTCAGTAGGGCCCTAATTAAAAGGGGGGTTGACGGCACCATGGTGAGGTGGGTGAATGAGATGTTGTCCACACGAACAGTGGAGACGATGGTGGGCCAAGACACCATTAGGGTCAGTACGACCAGGGGTTGCCCTCAAGGGGGTGTTTTGTCACCCCTAATATGGAGTTTGGTAGTAGACGAACTCCTCTGCAAACTGGCGGATCTCGACATCTCCTGTCAGGGGTATGCCGATGATATCGTCATAATTGCCAGAGGTAAGTTTGAGGATACCCTCTGTGAAATACTACAGAGGGGCCTTGACATCACTAATAGATGGTGCCTTTCTGTGGGGTTGGGTATTAACCCAGCGAAAACCACGGTAGTTCCTTTTACAAGGCGCAGGGCTCTTCCACATCTGAAAAGTATCCAGTTAGCTGGAGTTGATCTAGAGTGGAAGAAGGAGGTCAAATATCTTGGGGTAACTCTGGATAGTAAGCTTCTGTGGAATAGGCATGTTGAAATAACTGCCAGTAAAGCTACTCGCGCTCTCATGGTGTGCAGGAGGGTGGCGGGCAAGTCCTGGGGATGCCCTCCTCGAATTCTTATTTGGATGTACACTATGATGGTGAGACCTATTATCACCTATGGCGCAGTAGCGTGGTACAGCAGAGCAAAGCTCGAGAAGGTCAAGAAGACTCTTGACAAAGTACAGCGCCTTGCGTGCCTATGCACGACGGGAGCTATGAGGACGTGCCCTACAGCCGGGATTGAGGTTATTCTCAATCTCACACCGCTCCACCTAATGGTGGAGCGAGTGGCGAAGGGAGCCCTCCTCAGAATCTCTAGGGAGGGCATGGGGGGATGTGGGCTGGGCGGTGGGGGGCGAATGCCCCCTTCTGCAGGCTCCCTCCCCTGGGACTTTCCTAGAGATAGCATGACTAAGAAATATAGCTTCGTTAGGAACTTTTCTACGAAGCTAAGTACGAAAGGAGAGTGGAGCGATGGATCCGCCCTGGGCAGTATTAGCAAGCATGCCATTAAGTGGTACACAGATGGGTCTAAGACCCTCGAAGGAACCGGGGCAGGGGTGTTTGGGCCTAGAATCAAACACTCAGAACCCATGGGTAAGTTTCCTAGCATCTTCCAGGCGGAAATCTACGCCATTGGAAGGTGCGCTCAGTTGAACCTTGATCGGGGATATCGGAATCAGGAGATTGTTATCCTATCCGACAGTCAGGCGGCCATTAAAGCACTGAGCTCTTACGTACTCAGTTCTAAAATGGCATGGGATTGCCTAGGCAAACTTAATGAACTAGGCAGGAGCAATAAAGTTACCCTGCATTGGGTGCCGGGACATGTCGGCGTGGATGGTAATGAGGCAGCTGACGCCCTGGCAAAGGAAGGCGCTGTATCTCCTCTTATTGGGCCAGAGCCCTTTTGTGGAGTCAGTGACCAAGTATTTCTGGAAGAAATCAAGAAGGAGGAGGTGGCTAAAAGAGCTCGTCTCTGGAACACCATCCCGGGACTGAGGCAGGCCAAGGTCTGTCTGGGCGGTTATAACCAGGAAAGATCGAAAGCCTTCATCAGTCTGAGTAAGAATAGGATCCGTATTCTTACGGGGTTCCTTACGGGGCATTGCAGACTCAGGGGGCACCTGAGAAAGCTTGGCCTAGTAGGTGACGGCATATGCAGATTCTGTGGAGAGGCGGAGGAAACTCCGATTCACCTCCTCACGGACTGTGATGCCGTCATTCAAAGAAGATTTAGTAGTCTGGGTTGTTACCAGATAGGGAAGGAGAAATACCTACCCTAGAACCTTCCAGGATCCTGAGATTTCTCAGGGAGTTAAACCTGGAGAGGGTGCTATAGATGAGCTAGCTCATCTTAGGCACCAGGGGGGGTACAATAGATCAAGAATGGTCGCGGTACAGAACCCTGAGAAAAAAAAAAAAAAAAAATTGTCAATATTATTGGCCGTGTTAAAGCCCGCTATAGATCTATCACTTTTATTTTCTCAAACATTTCTTTGGAAAAATCCTTTTTACCGTGGTTTTGGGGGAAAAGATGACATTAGGGTTTCCTCTATAGTGCGCTTTAGGATATTTTGCACATGTTTATCATCTGTTTAATATTAATGTGAATTAACTAAGCTGTTAAAATTCCTAATCGATTGTATGGAAATTTGAATTTCCCTGACATCAATTTTCTCGACGATACCGGGACAGATTGGTCATATTTGGTCACTAACTAATTATATAAAAGCTTTTTTGTTTGAATTTGTTTTCTGAGAAATTATTTTAGAGGGTTCTCTGTTGAATCTGGGGCATCCCTGGTCGCTATTTAATATAAAAGGCAACTAATTATTTAATAATAGTGCTAAGTTTTATAAAATTTGCCATTTAGAGCTGTCCGAATTATAGTAAGAGAAAGTGATGTGAGTGTTTTACATCGTTTTTTTTTTTTTTTTTTTTTACAGCATGGCGATTAAGCTACATTTTAAATGAGTCTGATTCTATGTGTGAACGAAACTAAGAAACAGGAAAACTTAAAGCAACAAAAAAAAACAAATTTTATATTTTAACATAGAAATAAATTCGTGTATTAGTAACCGAATGTATTGGAATCAGATGTCTTGAATAGGGAGTTGAAGTGATGAATAGGTGATTGTTAGTTAGAGAGTTGTTACTCGAAATACGAACTACTGAATTACGAAAATAGACTATATTTTAACAATTAATTTAAAGTGTTTGAAATTAGATGAACTAAGATGCACAACTATAAATGAATTATGAAATGATTAATAAATATTAAAGATGTAATGTTTAAACCTTGAATAGGGACGCGCTCGCGATGTGTGAAGCTTAACTGCTTGAACTGACGTGAACTGGTTGATAACTTGTAGATAACTCGTAGAATACTGATTTGATACTGATGGAATACTGATGAAGACTGATATACTGTATGTCTCGTGTATGACTGATCTGATAACTGATACCGACCTGATCCTCTGATCTGATCCCTCCTCCTGTGGGGCAAAGTTTATATTGGTATCACTCACACATTGGCAGGTGTGTAAGTACGTGCCACACTAAGACATCTCTTGCAGTATGTTGACCCTAGGTAGGTTTGTTTGCCGCGGTTCTTGACCTGCAGATAGCGGCTGGCTGGAACCACTAGTTAGATTTATAATTTATTTAAAAATTATATCTTTTTTCTTCTTGCTATCACATTACACCGAAGGGTCTGTCGGTGGTCAGTCGGTGTTTAACAAAGACTGTTTGTTAATAGATGGTAGCCAAGTGGCCTCTTGAATGTTCACTGACCCTTGTATGAAGAGAATACAGGCCAGGTGGCCTCTGTACATTGACCGTATAATGATCCCTGTTTGAAAGGGTTTAGCGGCGTTTCTTTGGCTGTGTATTGACCCTTGTTTGAAAGGGTTTTTGTTTGCCGCGGTTCTTGACCTGCAGATAGCGGCTGGCTGGAACCACTAGTTATAATTTTTAGATTATAATTTATTTAAAAATTAATTCTTTTTCTTCTTGCTATCACATTACACCGAATTAAAAAAAAAAAAACAAAAAAAAAAAACATCGAGTTTAAGTTATAGAGAATTATAACAATATTGCAAATCAAAGTGCTAAACAAGTTGATTTATAAAATAAAAATGAATTTTCCTAAATGGATGTAATAGGATCCGAAGAGAGGATTCCAAAGTAGAGAGAGAGAGAGAGAGAGAGAGACAAAATTGAGAATCTCACTCGCTACTTAGGCCAGACTAGAGTGGGAGACTCTGTATATATACAGCTGCGCTAGGCTTACAAGGAACAATCTTTAGGACAGTTTATGCAGCAGTTACAAAGCGTCAGCAACCAACTACTACACTTCTCTTTCAACAGTCAAAATCTCTAATTTCAATTTACGTGTAAAGTCCTGGCAGTTCAGTGTCTCTATTTTGTTATACACTGTTCAGCATTCATTCATGCTTATTTCCAAAAAAACCCTTCCTCACTGAAACCCATTATTTGGAATAAAACTTCAACTAATATCCAAATATTTCTTTGATGGTTTTTAGAAATTGAATATGTGTGTTTGTGTATATATGATTAGAAAAAAAAAAAAACCGTTGGTCAAAATCTATGAACCAAGTATCTATCACTTGTTTTTTTTTTTCTCAAAAACAGCTGATTTTCTTTAAGCAAGATAAACCAAAAAGAGTTCAAACAGCGATTAGACTATATAAATTGTTTTCAGCAATTTTCTTTGTGAAATAAATTATATTTACGAGTGTGGGTTTCTTTTAGACCATAGTTATCACTATTTTTTTTTTGGCGCATCGACAACCAAGGTTATTAGCGCCCCTCGAACTGTTTTCTTCTCGAGCCGATTCTGCTCTAACTGGGATGGCACATGCCCCGCTGTTACCTGTAAGCATTCAACGCGTTATCTTGGCGGGCAAGATATGTTGGAGCCCCAGGATATCGAACATGGTTCCACACATCTCCTCTTAGATCATCGATCCAGTCGACGAGGGGGAGTGTGGGATACCTGAGTAGTGCCATCCTTTACATGCCGTATAAAATAAATAAATCTTTTATCTGTCAAAACAAATTCCATGTCTTTAATCTATCTCTGATTAATCTATCAAGTAAATATATTTATGAAACATGATGTTATGTATACTATATAATATCTGTATCACATATAATCCATACATTAAAAATTTAATAAGATAAATAAATTTGGTACTTAATGGACTCATCATTTTGCAAGTGGCTATCTGCATCCTAGAGGAAGTACTTTTATAAATATTGCTTCTCTACAAATTTCCTAAATCTAATTAGGGTGTAGTACTTTTATAATTATTATTCCTACACCCTTTGAGATAACCTAAATCTAATGTTATTTACACTACTTACACCTCATTCATATCACCATTCACTCGATTAACGTTATCACTATTATTTGAAATTTTTCAAATGGAACATTGAATGAAATAGAATTGTGCAAGCATGGACTTGTGACTAGGAGATCCCCAGTTCGAGGCCTCATATCTGCTAATTTTATATTAGTTTAAAAAAAATGTTAATAGTAAAAAATGTGCTTCCACCTCCACCCCTGTTCACGATACCCAATTTAGTAACAAGAAAGTAGGAGCGATTATTAGGCTTATAAACAAGATATCACCCAAAAAGGGCCTCCTACAGAGCAGTGGACAAGCCATTTCTTCAAGGATTTCGTTCTTGTGGATATCTCAGTCTTCCAGCACGATGCCACCTTCAACTACTTTGAGTTTAGCGCGTACATTTGGGTAAAGCCTAGCTCACTAACACACACACACACACATTCACTAACAGTTACAAATTGTACACATTATAGAAGACTACATTCTGTAGTCAATAGATCTTCAGATCGCAGTGGATTTAATTTTATAGCCACTCCTTCTGGAAAAACATTCAACGTAAGAAAGGTATGTTTTTTCATAATTGGAATTAGGAAGCAAAAAAATTTACTTGAAGTATGTATGTGACTATAAATCACAAAAAGTCTTAGAACTACTTAATATAGTGAGGAAAATAGGTAGCAGGAAACAGTAGAGAGCGCTAATTGTTAGCTAGTGCTAGATAATAGCGTATTATTTAAGAGATTTAATAAATAAATAAGGGAATAAAAAAAATAACTCAGCTAAAAGTAATAAAAGCTTAGAAACCTTCCCACAGGAATTATTGCTAGCGCAGATCACGTATGCAAGCCTTTTAAAACAGGAACATGCAACCTTGCCATTAACAGTAAGTGTTCTTATCATTCTCTCTCACTCACTTCATGTTGAAGTGATTCTTGTCAACTTCTCTGAGAACTTTATGTCTAATATAAACGGTTAAAATGAAGTAGCACTTGTCTTATAACCGTTACAAAGTTATGATACAAATAGAGGTGTGGTTGGAACGTTTGCAATATCTATTAGAAAGAATGATATATATATATATATATATATAGTTGGTGTTGGTGCAAAATTAATTACCGTTTGTGAACCGTGAAATTTTAAATCATTATAATAAGGCCCTAACACATCTTTATTAATCAAAATATGTAATCAATACATTTTCAAGAAATAAGTTTTTGTGTGTGTGTGTTATTTGAAAGGTGCACAACATCTAAGGTTCTTCGCACCTTTTACCTTACCTCTGATGGACATTATACTGATTGGGTTAAACTATTAGTTACCAAACAAGAAAACCTAACGACAGCTGGCCTAACATATAATAAAACGAACCAAGGTATTGTAATATGTACATCTTTGGGAGAATTAATAAATATAAATTGTATCAAAGTATATCCTTGTTAAATATTTTATAATTGCAAAGTAGGGAATTTTTCCAAGGTATATATTTATAAAGTTGGGTTTTTTGAAGGTTGAAAGGCACAAAAGAAACAGTTAGTTGAGTCAGAGATATCTGGCCTACTCCTATCATTACATTTATTTAGGACAAAGGCAATTTCCCTCATAACTTACTTATTTCACTTTCTCCGGGGTGGAAGTAGAATATACATATAAGGTGGACTCTTTTAGTGAGGGAGGTCAGTTCAAAATTGATACCGTAAAAGGAATGAAATCTGTGATTAGAAAAAGCCATGTTACAGTGTGAGTGGTGGAAATGCTCCAAGAAACGCAACTTAGAATATATGTAAAATATGTAAGTTTTATAAAAAGCTATTTCTCCCAAATGACAAGACACAATATGTTGTTATGTCACAATATTGTATTTATTTACTTTTGACATATATTGGTTATTTTAATTATATATTTTGAATCTATGTACTTAGTTGTTTTTCATCCTCTCCAACTTCTGTATAAACACAGACCTCACGAGATCCCTTTAGAGAAGATTCCAAATATAAATTATAATAGTTAATTATTAATTAACATAACAATTTAATACCCCCCCCCCCAATACAAATAATGTTACAGTATATTGTTTCTATAATTACTTGGGGGTGGAGTACTTAATACTCCTCGTAATCCTCCCATATCTTAGTCTAAAGTAAAACTAATATGTATTTTTACTCCAATTTTTTTTGCCCGCAAGGGGTATCTGTTGCATACAGCGGAGTAGCGACTCCATGCACTTTGCAGAACAGTAACATTACACTTAAACTACAGACACTCTACCGTTTACAGACAAGGACAAAGAAAGGTCTCCGTCCCTAGTCTAAGCCTAGAGGGAAGGAAGGGATTAGTTTAGTGCGTTGGACTAGCAACGCGGAGGTCCCGGGTTAGAATCCAGCATGCTACCCTTAGATTTTCTTTTCCTAGGAGCCTCTCCAACTCATTGTCCGGTGATTACAGCGCTGTTTATAGCTAGAGAACACTGCTTGAAGGTCACTAGGGCACTGAGAAGGCTCCGGAAGAGCGCAATAGATCTTTCAGGTCGCAGTGCAATAATCCCTTAGAACAATCTACTCTAATTTACACTCATCGTTCCGTATTCGTACAGAAAAAAACATAATACGTTAAATACGCTCATACTAATAAATTCACCCAAGCAAATAAATACATTTATGCATTAAAAAATGGGCAGTCATACTGTACATATACGCATTAAACTTTAATTAAAAACAACTTAAACCTAAAGTAACATATTTATAATACACTGCATTCTTTCATAGCATTCATAGCTTGCCGGAGTGCCAATCCCGTCATAGACCCACCCATGTAGAAGACAGTGGCTCCCGAATATGTTCATTATAAGCACAGGAAAAGCGTCCTTTAGAGAAGAAGTTTGCCACCCTTATCCCGACATTGGCCTCTCATTCATACAACCATTCTTACAGCCTAAGAAGAAAGTTTATTATTCCTGTAAGCCCCATGGTGATATCCAAATGCTTATTTTCACAAGAGACTATTTTATAAAACATCACCTTTTGTGGTCTCAAGGAATTTCAAACATGTCTTCCATGAAAAATGAGTTTCGAAAATTTAAATCGTAGTATATTCTCTTATCAGTAGCAAGAGAGAAAAGAATAAATTATTTAAGTGCATTTAATTTTATTCAAATCGTTTTATTTATTTTAAAAATAATAAATAGTTTATTACAATAAGGTTAGCGATATATTTTTTAGAAAATCAAGACAAGTTTTTTATCAACGTTATCTACTTGGCAAAAGTTTAGAGTTTTTAAATTATCTGTCAACAATCAGCAACTGTTAGAATTGTATTAAGAAGAAGACGAGTGAGTGTTTCACGCCAGATTTTTTTTTTTTTCTATTTCCTTCCTAGAAAAGTGGGTTTAGTGGGAAACTTTGTATCTAGTTATTTGGAATCACTTGTGCTTTTATAATTTTTTTTTTTTTGTACCCACTTTACCTAATGGAAGTAAATAGCGTACCATCGGCACGAAGTCTGTTTCCAAGTTTAGTAGAAGCGATGGTGCATGTCTTGTGCGTTCCCACAGCAGGAGGTTAGCGGAGTGTGCCAGAGAATTAATCGTCAAGTTTTCCTCCCACCGCCCACACTGACCATTTGATCCGTGTCTCATTGCCTATATATATATATAGAAAGAGAGATACCCAACATTGAAAACACACTCATAGATAAGAGTGCATTGAAGTGTATCACTTTTCTTTTTTTTTTTTTTTACTTATCCCCATACAACAATAAGAATGTTCCCCAAGTTCATGATGACTCTCTGATATTCAGATTGCCTCTCTGAAGGCGCACGTAGAATGATTTTTAACCATCATAGTTAAATGTTTTAGGTGTACCGACCATGTCTGCGCTGAGTTTGCCTTGGAGCGACTACCATTCTCTATCACACACACATACACACACCATCTCTCTCTTATTCTGTCTATCCAGTTTATAACAGCCGACCTTTCATTATAGGACAAAGTGCTACCAACGCTCTCCTAGTATATATATATTCTAGGGGACCCGTAATTAGAGTTAAAAGGCAATTTATGCACCTCATAACATGCTTGTAATTGCAAATAATGACAATCTAATGGGTGTCTACAGTAAAAAGCGTTGACATCTACCGGCCACCAATGTTATTTAAAGTCTCCGCATCACTAAGCTTTTATATCTACGGTAAATTATAATAAATTGGTATTCATAAAAATAAATATAAAACTTATATATACGTTCCATTAAAATATTTATCTCTTCTATAATAATCTATGTGCTTCTACGAGTATATAGTGTGTGTGCTTTATTTTCTTCAACTGATTAACATTTATGAGTCATTAAACTTTTACATTATAAATGTGTTTTTTTTTTAAATACTAGAATTTGGTATGAACTATTTTAAAAGTTAAATACCATTTTTTCTTTTTAGATTTTCGTTACTCACTAGTGAACAAACAATTAATGTACAACACAATAAATAATAATAAATTCAACATTAAACAAAATTATCCCAAATAATCTTCAAAGAAAGCTAATTAATTATTATGTTCAGAAAATGTTAACTAAATATAAATATAAATGTTTAGTATTGGCACTAAGATTCATTTCTCCCATGAGGAGAAGTAAACCAGTACCTCTTCAGAGGCCTTAGCGTTCCTGCTGGCACCCCCACATACAAGTGTAACTTACAAGCAACCTTATACTGACAAATCCAACACACTCATACACAAAATAAACTTAAAAGAGGCCTAAAGTGATAGTTGATGTGTGCAGCTACTTCTACAACTCACCGGTACTTTTAGAGTAAAATACTAATAGGTCCTTAGTCGAAATTAATAATTTTGATTGGCACAGTTTAGAAAAATCAACTTTAATTAGATTAACTTTAAAGTTCTGCATATCCATTACAAAAACATTCTAGACAAATAAATTAGAAATTTGTCTTGGTCATGAAAAAATAAAAAAAACATTTAAAGGCAAGAATTTAATTCTATGTACAAATAAAATCGTTCATTTTGAGTTTTTTTTTCGATTTTCTATTATTTTATCTGATCCTTTAAAATGTTTGTGTATTATTACATATATTTATAGGGCTATTGACGAAGATACCCACATAATGTGATCGTAGACATGTGGCGAGGAAAGTGTGTACCATTTTATAGCAGTATGCCCTATCTTAAGGGAATTTCGTGTTCGTCACTTCAATACACTCTATTTAACAGAGACAGAATTTTTAGAATATATGGAAGGCAAATGCTAGTTTAGCTCAATATTGTAGAGAAGCCTGGCGCTATAGGTACGAGTTGATTAAAGAATTTAATTATTAAATATTTAAACATTTACCCATTCTTTTCTTTTTTTATTATTCATCTTTAGTTGAAATGTAAACTGCCAGACACATGACTACCTAATTATTTTTATTATTGAATATTATTTTTATTAAAATGCTAATTTCAATTATTGTTAAATATAAAGTTATAAAACGTCCTATTGTATTTAAAATACAGAGTTGTGTGCAGGTAGTTTTACTTTATTATTTAAATATAATCTCTGTTTGTTATGATAGTCCAAGATTTACTTTGTGTTTATACTCTGTTATTGTATATCAGAAGTTTGCCTTATTCTGTTTAATTGTATAATCTGTTTTTTGCTTTCTTTCTTCAAGTTGTATTTATTATTTCTTGTTTATTTAATTTCATTTTTTTATTTTTTCTCTCCTTTTTTTTCTTTTTTTAGTTTTTTTCTCTTTTTCTTTAGATTCAAAACTACTAATTAAATAATGAGATATATTTTGTATAGACAACCCCTCAGACGGTCTGTCGACCATGAGTTCTGTCTGTCGCTTTTCTGTTTCTTAACTTTTATGTTTTTGTATATCTAAAAATTTAATAAAGACCTGTTATTATTATTATTATTATTATTATTATTATTACATATAATAATAATTAAATTCCTTCTTGTATAATCCACTTGCCGATCCACTATGCCGATCGGGGGTTATCATTCTCAGTTTTGGAATCAGAGTTACCTCTCTCAATACATTCCATTGTTAATAGACAAACGGAAATTATGAAATAAAAACCTTAATTATAAATTAAATCACAAAAATATTCCAAACGAAATCCATGTAATCAGTAAATTTGTTGTCATCAAAAAAATGTAACACTGATTGGACACAGCACTTAATTCTTTAATCAATCACTGAAAGCAATTTATTTTGTTATAACAAGTAAATACAATTCCTAAACAATTTGTTTTAATATTCCATAATTAGAACTGTGAGCACAATTAAATCGTGGAATAAATTTAATGCAAATAAACTAAATAGATGCAAAACATTGACAGATAAGTGATGGGGATTACTCAATCATATTCTTTCCTTAGGCTCTGCGCATGCTATTTTCGAAGACACTTTTCTAACAAGTTTTAAATCAACAACCAAGAGAAATTCCATCAATTTGGCTGGTACTATTTTCTGGTTTATACTAAAATTAAAATTCAATTGAGAAAAAAAAAACTTTAAACTTTGGGACGAACATCAGATAGGTCATGTAAAATGTTTACGCAGGTCGCTAAGTGATATTTTCACTACGTCTAGCTCAGTACCCCCACTCCTAACACTTATATTTACAGAATATTGAACATTTGACGACTACATACTGTAGCTTTATCTTAATTTAATTCATTTGGCACATCTACCTTATAAAGTGGCTTTGGTCACAAGGGTGATTGATAACAAGAATCATACCTGTAGTCTTTTGTGAGGGGAAGTTAGGTTATATTCTATGGGGTTTGGCTATCAAGCTTAAACCAACATGACCTCTGTGGTCTCACGGGGCCTATTGTGGCATGCACAAATTAGGCACAATAATAAATCCCACGAGAGAATCACCTAGAGAGAGAGAGAGATTACTGGATAAAGCTTGAAGGCGTTGAAACGTGGTTGGGATGATGTGTTGTATGTTTGTAGTAGCGTGTAGCATGAGCGGTTTTGTAAAGGGCTTGTTGTATGTTTAAGATAGAGATTAGAAGTATTAGAAATAGTGAATAGAAACCACTTTTAAATAAATAATTTAAATATATATAAAATTAGTAAATTTACAAGATAATTATTAATTTTGAATCTTGAATTAACTAATGAATGCTCTGAATGAAATATTTAGTAGCTAGATTGATTTAACTCAAAGTTTACATTTAAACGATTTTTCCCAATTGCTACTTCCACTAGATTATCCACCCTCCTGGAGGTAATCTAGAATTGTAGAGGCTTGAAGGTTATCCTCTGGTATGGCGAAAGGTGTGTGTGTAACTTCTGCAAGGTAGTCGTGTGTAATTGTAAATTGCCGGCATCTTCTTCTGGAGCAAACGCTGCTTGAGTGTGTGAATGTTGCTATGGGGTTTGAACGTCTTCTTCTCGAGCGAACGCTGCTTGAGTGTGTGAGCGTGGTAGGCTGATAGGCGAACACAGCTTGGCGAGTGAGGGTGTTGCTGATGAAGGAGTAATTGACAAGGGTAGACAAGGCGATCAATGTAGGCTTCTGAGTAATGGTACTGTAGAGATGCATGTACATTCTTGAATTCTTCAAATGACTCTATATGCATATGTGTGTTTTTCTTAATATGACTCTATATAAACGAAAAAAGCATATGTTTTTCTTGAAGTGATTCTATATAAACGAAAAAATAAAAAACTTAAATAATTCAAAAAAATAATTTATACTTATTAGATTTAGAAACTTAATGGCAACAAACATTATGAAAGTTGACTTAATAGAATTATAAATACATAATATTACAAAACAATTTAAACATATTTGTTGCGCAGTACTTTTGGAAAATGACAACAAAGGAAGAGCAATATTTCAGCTTACCTGTCTCTATTACTCAGTAATCACACTGGAGCCCAGAAGAAAGACCAGCCGTATCCCACAGTGCACAAATTGTCAACAATATGGGCCATACCAAAAACTACTGCCGACTAGACCCTAAATGTATAAAATGCGCAGGCGACCATCATTTTTCCTTATGTCCAAACCTCCAGCTGGAAACACCCAAATGCATTAATAGTCAACTTTAGTAAATGTCAAATCTTAATCAACATAATCAATAGAAACAAATCGCGAACCGTACAAGAAAACACCTCATCAAGGACAAACAATTATGCCTCAAGACTCTCCATCCAAAATAAATACTAAGTTTTCTCCAGAGAAACCTAGCGCAAGTACTACTACCAATTCAATTCCCAACTACTGGACACAAGGAAGAAGAACATGTGTCTGACCAGAATTCTAACGTTTCTTCCGAACCTACAACAATTATATTAAATGCCATAAAAGATCTACTCCTACAGGTAATCAATCCTATCCCACATCTAAAACAATTACTCTCTAACCTGGTTCAGAATTCTTTTTTCAAACAATAGACAATCATAGACAGCTTCACACTCATAACTTAACACTAGTAAATTGGAATGCCAACGGACTTAAATCACGAACGTCTATATTCTCTGACTTCCTTACTAGATACGACACTGACATAGGATGCATTACCGAAACACATATTAACTCAACTGACCGACTTAAAATACCAGGATACATCACCTACCGAACTGATAGACAGACACGTGTAGCTTCAGGTGGAGCCGCCCTCTGTGTGAAAAGAAGCATTATTTTATTTATTTATTTACATGTTGTTGACAACCTCGGTTGAGCTTACAATAATCAGCTGTTCAACCATTCATATTTATTGTGCTATTTACCAAAATAAAATACTTACAACTTGCTAATACATTTTTAATAATTAATTTGATGTATACAAAAGTAATACAGAAACTTAATACCTTTTTTTTTTTTAATCTTTCATATGAATAAACAAAAACTTCTTTACTTCAGAAAAGAAGTATTAAAACACAGATATTCCCTCTAACTCCATTAAATAATCTTGAAGCT
>JAAEAF010011257.1:0-33031 GCA_011037195.1 Triatoma infestans
CCAGTGGCTAGCGCACTTGCCTTTAGTGCGAGAATTCAGGGTTCGATTCCCGTGAACAAAATCGGAGTTGACCCAGCATCGTGATAAAATGGGACAGCTACAGTTAGTAGCACCCTAGGTAGCGATGGCCGGAACTAAACGGCGTGGGATCTGCGGCATGCTCACCACACGTACCCCAATTCAAATCGCCGTCTGGCAAGTCTTGGCTCTTCATGGGCTGTTGCGCCATAGGGGTATTCATTTCTAATTTTAATGATCATTCTAATCATTCATGAACAATTGATAGAACAATGAACTATCCCGGTAAAATAATAGCCATAATTTATATTATCAATAAATATGGAAGCATGACGTTGAAACGTTGAACCTCTATAGTTCGAAATGTCCCTCTTTTTAATAAATAATACAAATATATAGGTGGAAAAGGAGGAGTTATTTGCCACCAATTGTATTACCTACAAAGAATAAACATCTGATTCTCATCACTATCTTAACCTTAACCAAAGTACACTACGATAAAAGAAAACTAAAATGAACCAGAGTTATTCATATTATGATAATCTTTAATATACAATTGTACTTTTGTATACATGTATGTGAAGTGGTATATATTCAGTTATAAGTGCATTCATATGGATAGGTTGAAATTGGTCCTTTTGGTGTTCACCTATATAAAAAGAATTGTTAAAATTAATATTTTTTAATTTGCAATTAATTTAATTAAATAAGACAAAATGATATACATACGGAATTATTAGTACTTTTTTTTATTTTTTTAAAACACAAAGATGTTTATATTTTGTTGAAGACTCTAATTTAGGATCTGTGCATTTCTTTTTGCTTATTTCATAAGGTTCCAAATTGTTAAAATTTCCACTAAAAAATAAAAAACAAATGTTCAAAAATCAAACAAAATACAACTACTTATACTTTTTCATGAATGCATTTAGGATTATTAAGTTGGTAGCGCTGCACTACTGTATACAATTCTTTTTCATTTATCCTTTTTACTCCTACTAAGAGGAAGTACTGTTACAGTGTCAAATTTACGATATCAAGTTTTGATAGAAATACACATTTTGAGGCCCCCTGAGTCCAAAAAATTGGTTCTTAGAAAATGGTTTGTGAGTGTGTGTGTGTGTGTGTGTGTGTGTGTGTGTGTATATATATGTACATATGTGTTGAAAAGCATAGTTCAAAAATGAAAAATCGAAGAAAGTTCAAATTTATATTCCGTTTAGATATCATCATGGGATCCGATATTAAATTATGTGTCAAAATTCCTCAACTGGAAGTACCGCCTTACTGAATGGTGTTTTCAATTTTTTAGGATTTTCTTCAAATTTGGAATAGCAACCACAAGTAGAAAGAGCTATAATTTTTATTTTAAACATTTCTCTGGGAAAATTCATTTAAGGTTACTTTTGCATGAGGAGAGGGATTTCGTTTTCTCCTAAAGTGCTATTTCTGTTTATTATAGAATTCTATAATCTAAATAATATTATTAGAATTAAATGTGTTGCCAAAATTCCGAGTTTAAATAAATCGGTTGATCGGAAGTGAGTTTTTAATAAAAAGATTTTCAGTTTTCTGCGTTTTCTAACTGATTTCTTGAGAAACTGATGACGGATTTCTTGAAATGTGTTATAGTAACCATGAATATGGGATTTTAAAGATTTGTTTGAAACTTTTTTCCAAGAAAGTTCATTTAAAGAAGTTTAGGGGGTGTGAGGGGGGAAGTTATCTTTTCCTCAAGCGCATCATTTTATTAAATTTAGATTCTCCCATTGATATAAAACTGAAGGCAAGTAAACATTCAGTAAAAATTATATTCTTAAAGAAAATTCGTAATAAATATAATTCTTTAAACGGCAGTAAGAAAAAGTCGTTTGAGATTTTTTTACATTCTTTTACTGGTTTAAGAGGAAGAATACCAATCCGTCTTAAACTTTCAACATTGAGTTTCCACCGGAAATACGTACTTTAAGGACCCTTAAGTAAAAAAAAATATTGCTAGAGAATGATATATATTTATTTATTAATATATGGGACGATAAAGTGTGATGTGTGCACCTAAGAATAAACTAACTCAGAGGATCAATATTTCAATATTTTCATCAAATTCTATCCTGTCTGAATTGTTTTAATCTTCTTAATTTTAAATTTTGAAATTTGTTAACTATTACGTTTTTTCTGGAACTTTATCCGTCGCAGTATACCTCTATTTGTAATATATAAAAGGAGACGTGCCATGACTGATAAATACCTAGATATTGTCCACTGCGAACCAATCACATACTATTTTCTTTCTTGATTTTTATTTATGCTAAATCTCGCTAATTTTAAATTGTGAAATTTCTTAAATATACATATTTTGTGGTCTTTTGGAAATTGGTCTGTAGGTATATTTGTCTATGATTAGACGTAAATATATATCATGTGATCAGCGAAACCCAGACGTGACAAAAATACTACCATATTAATAAGTGGCTTCCTCAATTTTTGCGATTTTCTCAAAAACGGTTTTCTTTAGATTCTGTATATAAACTAAACAATATAGGTCTATCACTTTTATTTGAAGCATTTTTCTGTGTAACTTGATTTCAGAGCAGTTTTAAGGAAGTGTGTTCTTACTGAAAGGGCCATTTCGCACTTCTGCAGCTGGAGCTATGGGCCTACAACCAGGCACTAGGAATCAAAAGAACTCCATTAATTGGTAGGTGTTTAGTTTAGATATTATCAGAATCAGGGGAATGCGACCAATTAATAGACAGACTACCATCAGAGCACTGAGTTCTTGTGTCTTCAGTTTGAAAATGATGGGAATCACTCAAGAAATCTAATGACCTGGCAGAAATGAATTGGAGTTCTCTCGTTTAAGTGCTAGGATCTGTTGAAGTAGAAATTAACGTCTAGCCTAAAAGGAAAGGCACAATAACTCCCTTCATGGGGCCTGAGTTCTTTAATGAGGAGTTTCTCACTGAAGAGCTCAGAAAGGAGGAGACTCAAGGAAACACAGAGTCTGAGCGCAAATAGGCTTAGAGTGGCATCACTCTAACTACCTAAAATAAAATGTATGCTGCTTATAGTTTGCTGTATGTATCACGCGTGATATTGTACAAAGAATGCACTCTCGACAGCACCTGCTGATTCTGTGGAGAAATCAAGAAGATTCCAATACACCTCTTGACGGCAAGGTTATCTCCAGAGAAGCCTAATAAAAGGTTAGGTAGAAACTTGAGAAGTCTAGGTAGGAACGTAATAACATCCCTAGGTCCTTACCAAATCTTAAAATTTTTAGAGAAATAGAATCAGCAGGTTGAAGATTGTAGAAAAATTTATTGTCAAAAATCTCGACTTTCTCTTACTCCTTTTAATACAATTAAATATAAATGACAACCTACTAATCTTGGCAGGTAGAGAAGTGATGATATTTTTTGGACCAGTAGAGCGCTCTAAAACACTGAAACAACTATATATAACATTTGAAAGTAACGCCACAAATTCCGCATTATTAGCCAAAATAATTTTTTCATAAAAATGTTTCAAATAAAAGAGTTACGTTTGTATCTGTGCAGCAAGCGTTCCAGAATGTTCTAAAGAAAATCTTTCTAACCGTTTTCGAGAAAATTCCAAAGAACTCGAACACCAATTCAGTAAAATTGCACTTCAGGTTAATCGATTTTCTTCAAATTTGGAATTCTATCGATGCTTCTAATGGGTATTATTATTAGGTGGTAAAAGCATACATTATACCAGAGTGACACTTTTGAAGAAAGCATAACACTATTGTTCCCTCAGAACTCCCAAATTCCGGGAAAATGTTTCAAATTAAAGTGATATGTATTTATGTATGTGCGTGGAGAGTATACATAGTTTAAAGAAAATCGTTGGAGCAGTTTTCGAGAAAATCGCGAAAAATAAAAAAAAAGCATTCAGTGAAATCGCACTACCGGTTGATGGATTTAACTGAAACTTCGTGTCAGATGCCGTGGTAGTATCTAAACAGCTTGATCTTCCTCGATTTTTTATTACCGATATTTTGTTTAAACACACCGGTTTTAATGTATATAGCAAAACACATTCAGACCATTCTCTAAAAACAGTTTTTCGTACTCAGGGGGGTTTTTCGTAATTCTGGTGAAAACTCAATTTCGAAAATTTAGCACGATACCAATTCTTCCTCCCACAGCAATAAGAAAGTGGCAAGGGAGTACTACTTCTACGACATACTGCCAGCTCTATCAATTAACTAACTTATAAATTGTCTAAATATACAGGAAGAAAAATGAGCGGATATGGATTACGAACTCTTTCATAAAAGATTTTGTCCACGTCGACGAAAAAAATAAAGTCTCGCCTGAAAGAGGTCGTTATATCATTATTAGTTTTGATGCCATCTCTCATTTCACCTTGCGAGATGTACTGTATAGTGCACGAACTTCACTTCGCAGAGGACTTGACGAAACTCACAACATCTGTCGTATATTTCATGTTCGATGGGACTTTTTTCAACGAAGTAGGGGCCAGCAAGTGTTGCCCGCTAAGCCTGCTAGTGACCAACTTGTGCAAGAAAAATAAACTAATAAGCTATCTATTGAGCGAAGGCCTACCTATTGGCACAGGTATGGCATTTAAAAAGAATCGATTCTCAGATGTACTATTTAGAGAAAGAAGTATGGAATATTGGGACACACGGGATATCGGAAGAAAATCAATACCAGCTGGTACTTGAATGAACGCTCACACCACCATTCTACTTTCGATTCTAGGTAGGTTTGATCACTAGGTTGAACAAACGTGCCTTCAGGATAATCGAGCCAACGGATTGTCCCAGAAAGAGAAACATCTTCGGCAGGGTTCATGGCTAAACAACATCCTCTTGTAGGGAAGCGAGAAGAAATAGAGAAACAAAGAGAGAAAGGTCTGTCCCTTATTTGCAAAAAGTGTCAGAGAAACTTTCTTCAAACTTCGAATGTTTACTAAGCTTAGTGGAATTTGCATTACATACATAAATACAGGAGTGAGGGTATTTAGGGATAGGAATTATTTAATATATCTAAATTGTATGGCAGTGCCTTGTCAGCCCTCACGAAAACGTGGAACGACAGTAAATGCAAGCCTTAAAGATTTTCCATTCTCTCGTAAAATCAATTTTTCATGAAAAAATGGTTAAATAAAAGTGATAGTTTTAGGAAAATTTCTGCAGCCTTGGCGAAAAAAATCTTAAAATTCAGAAAACTATTTTACAAATTTGCACTAGCAACATGCAGTCAACCGATTTTCTTCAAACTTGGAATTCTTATAATACCAACATTATATTATATTATTATGGAGGGGAGCTTAATGCTGCAGCCCTCAGGACCATCCAAACATAAAATTAAAAAATTTGACTCGCAATACTTCCTCTTACAGCAGTTAGAGAAAACATAAACAAATAAATGCAAGTTAGACAAAGATGTCATATACTAGGCCAGGGTGAAAAGTTCTCGGCCTAGCCCATAGATGGCACTGCTACAAATGAAATGATTGTTTTATTAAGTTGGCACAAGTGTTGCAAAAGTCAATGCCAAATGTGAATTTGAACAGCAGCCAAGCAGTGGATAGAAGCCGGTTGCTCTGCACCGAAGAAAGCAAAGACAATTGCATCAGCTGGAAAGGTTATGGCTAGTGTTTTTGGGGATTCCCCAAATTAATGGGGAATATTATGCACATCTTCTTGAGCAGCAAGATGAAAAATTAGAGAGAAAAGGCCTCGTTTGCAAAACGACAAAGCACCAGCCCATAAGGGGGATGGGAAAATTAAGGGAATTTGAACATCCTCCCTATTCGCCAGATTTGGCTCCCTCTGACTTTCATCTATTCCCAAACCTTAAGAAATTGTAGCTGGAAAACGTTTTGGGTCAATGAGGAACTAGCAGCGGTAAATGGAGATTTTGAAGGAGTTGGGATTCCAGAATCCAGCTTCAGGGACGAAACGTTGGACAAAGTGTATCGCCTAAAGGGAGACTACATTGAGAAATAAATGCATTTTTAAAATAAAAAAACTCATTTTCACTACTTACCTTTTCTCCTTGTAAATAGATTAATAACTTTGAAAGGGACTGTAGTATTATTATATCATATTTAAATAAGTGAATATTGGCGGTAGTGTACTAACGCTGGGCTATAATTGCAGACCAAATATCCGGCGTACCATTTCTGGTAACTCTCGTCAATATACCAAAAGTATGAATAACCACAGCCTACTTGCGAAGTGTTGGCCCACACCACCTGAAATATAAAAAGAATTTCGATAAACAAAGGAGTCTTCTGACAGTTCGGTAACCATGATACGGCCAAGGGAGCCTTGTTTACTTACTTACAACTAATTTCTTTGAGGTTTAGATATTAGAATTATTACTTTAATTGATTTTGAAACTAAATAGAGGACTAGTTTCTCTGAGCGTAACAGTCATGAATCGTGGATGTCTGAGCAGAGAAGAGGTTCAAACACTCGAGACAAAATAGATGCTTACAAAATAACAATTAAAGACTGGTAAATAGACGCGAGATGTACAATGAGCAAACAGAATTAACACGCATTAGGCGCGCTTTCGAAACCAAAAATATTAGAGGCGGGTTATTGACAGATACTTTAAACTGAATTTTGCCGTAAGTGGGTAAATTTTGTAACAAAGTAAACACATTAATCAAAATAAATTTACTTAAGTGATTAAAAAAAAAATGTATATTATGTAAAAAAAGTGATAAAATACTGTCACTGTCATTAAACCAAACAAGAAAGTAAACGAAAGTAAAATTATAATTTCCTTCAAAGAAGTAAACATAAACCAAACATAACGAAAACTAAAATTTAAAAAAAATATTTTAGAAAAATACTTGTCATTGATAGAGAAAAACATTCGTTATCACTGCATCTTAGTACTGTCATTCATGGGCATAGCCAAGGGGCGCAGGTGGGCCCCCCAAATACTAGAAATCGCCAGTTTACCAGAAATCCAAGTATGGTAGTTGCAATTAAAATTATGTTTAGCAGTTACTTAGATCATCAAAGTTCAATACTTAATTTCTCCAGCCATCATGTAAATAAAGACAAATACCAGAGAAGATTTTTAACATAAGAATCTGATCACTAGATTTGTTTTCATTTGTTATACATTTATCAGTGAACACTTCAGTAGTTGATGGTATTGGAAATGTTAAAATCTTCAATTATTAGATTTTACCAAATTTTTTTCAGGATTAGAAGTTTAAAGGGAGTAGAATAAAATTGTATTTCGAGACATTTTATTCTGAATTAATAAGATGCGACTGTGATTAATGTTCATGCAACTTGTATATCGATCTCGATTTTAGATGTTTCAATTTATACCACAAAACATTTATCAATAAAGTTATAAATATTTAGATTTTTTTTTTTTAAATACAGGTTCAATTTATCCGGATTTGGAAATATTAAGAAATTTCTATTCCTTTATGAATATGTGAATCTTGAACTGTCTGACTGTTGCATATTCTCCACCCTGACACAGATCTTGGCTATGCCCATGCAGAAATTGAATTCTGCCCATAAACCACTTTGGCTCCAGCCTCATTATTAGAACAATGCTCAGCAAGTTGGTACCGTTTTGTGCACAAAAGCTGATCCTCACAACATAACTCGACTCTGCACCTAATACACATCATCCTGCATCCATCTGTTTAGACTATATAATTGGATTTATTTGTCTCTACAACTTCTAACAATGGCGGAACATCATAACAGGGATGTAACCAGTTGTTGAATGATGTTGGTAAGCCAATGTCATTAGCTTGTTAATGAACCCTGTGTAAGCAATTGTAAGTATTAGCTACCTGTTGAATTTAATATCTATTAGCAAAATGTTGGCAATGATGCAAGTAGCATCGCATGATATTGTGCGGAATCCTCTAATCGCTCTGATGATCAAAATCTTGTGCACTCTGTAGAGCATTCTTTAAATTTTCTTGCAGCCCAAAGCAGTCACCCAGGCTCCACAAGTTATCATTAGTAACACAATAACATCCTAAATTACTTTGAGACCATCACAGCCAACACCCCAATACAATCTAATAATCCTAAGAAACATATTTATTATACTTAAAACGCGATTACGTATGTGATCAGTGTGACTTTCCCATGTAAATTTGGAGTCAAGACTGTACCCCAGATATTTGAGTTCATTTACAGTTTCTAGAGCAACGCCATTCAATAAAACCAAAACACTGGGAAGGACTTTTCTTTTTGAAATATATAAAGTTTTACAATTACTATTGTTAAAAGTTACTTTAGTTTGGCGTGATCATTTTGGTATTAACTGGGTGCATAAGTTAGCCTTACGTTCAATTCGGTTGTATAATTACCGCAATTAGAATCAGTCAGCTATCGCTTCAATTTAAAGGATATGGTTGTTTTAGAATGCGATCGTACATGATAATCCAAAAGGTAGGACCACACGCCGATCCTTGAGGACATCCCTTAGTAACTTTCCGTTGAGCAGAGTATGATGTATGAGATATAGAAGCAGAAAGATTATTGAAGTAGCTTTTACTCAAATAAGTTCTTGAGTCAGTCAAATCTTCGCAGTTGCATTAGAATTTCAGGCCACATCCAAAGACATCTCCATTTTCATATTCAATTGAGGTTTTATAAAAATTTTCACATGAACCAAAGCATCAACAGTTTCAGTTTGCGCAGAAATCCAAACTGATTCTTATGCAGAATATTATTAGATTTGAGATGACGAAGAATTCTTGCGGAGAGCAACTTCTCTAACAATTTCCCTGCTATACAGTTAACCAACTTTTTGGACGAAATATCTTCATAGTTGCTTTTCCAGGTTTTCAAGATTATGATGATTTTAGATTGCTTCCAGATATTTGGGAAAATACCTCTCAAAATATATTCATTGTATATTGATACACAGAACTTTGGGATTGGTTTTTGTACAATTCTGTTACTCTATATACCGTCCTCTTCTGGTGTCTTTTTGAATTTATATTAATTAGGACTTTCAGAATACGTTTCCGTCAAAAGTTACATATTTTGCTGTGTATATCTCTTCGGTTACTGCATCTCTACACATTCAGTATAATTCGTGTCACCGTCTTTACAATCCTGAGGTGCAAAAGACTCCACCAGCAAAGCTACAACAGTACACCATTCCACTTTGTAACTGTTAATAGAACAGGGTGAGGTGTCAGTTTACCAGCAGTCTGCCAGCAAGTCTGTAGGCAGCGTTTCCACTATAATTATTGTCTCCTACTACACATCACACTTCAGAAATCTCAAAACCAATGAATCGCACCATTGAAGATACAACGGATGATACTCCTAAAGCAGCAACAAGTGGTAGACCTGTACATTTTCCTAAACACATGGCAGACCTGTACTTAACCGATATTCTAATTCTTTGATTAAAGTAATCTAAACATTTATATTATAGATTATTGTTATAATTATTTTATTATTATTTATTAAGAGGATTTATTTGGTGATAGGCTCATTTTAACCTGGACTGCTCTCGAAACTCAATATACTTCAATTCATGTGATATGGCCAAATTTTCTGTAACTTTAATATGTTAATGTATTCTTCTTCAGTAAAAATGGTGTTTATTGTAATTCAATAATAAATAAATGATAAGCTGGATTAATTATTCATTAATGATTTTTACAGTAATTTCTTTATGAAGGATCTCTTAAGGCCGAGACGAAACAAATCGGTCACGATCAGGCAGTGGGATATAAGATACCAAACGTGAGGCAGAAATGCAACAAAATAAGATAGAACTATATAGGGACATGATAGGAACACGTGTTTGAAGAAAATGGAGCTGCATTCAATAATTACATGGCTCAGAGAGAAATCAGCCTACTGACCTGAGTGTAGTGTCCAATAGTCTTGTTGCTGCTGCCATAGTTGTATAGCTTTGCTTCGTCGAACCCGTCTTTCACCATACCGTGTCCATGTGTCGAATGTCTCGTCTACATTTGACTTTTTGGTTGACTTTTTCTTAGCTAGGTTTTGTCCCATCCTATTGCCAGCTGTAGACATTAAAAAAAAAATCTTAATAATTTTAGTTTACAATAATTAATGCAATAGCAACTTAAATAGTTAAGTATAAGTAAAAAACCTGTTGAATAACATTCATGCTGTTTCCTGTTGGTAATCAGAAGCTCTTACTTTGATTCTAGTGTTCAGGGAGAGCTGTTACTTTACCCTCCCTCTAAAGTGCCATTTCAATGATCTACGAACTTTTAACATTTAGGAATATTAAAAGCACTGTTGGAATTTCAAGTTTGAAAAACTGGTTAACCGGAAGTTCGGCATTACAGAATATGTTACATTAGGCGCGGATTTGGTGTAGTGGTTTTGAGCATGGATTTGTAACCGGGAGGTTCCCAGTTCGAGTCCTGCGTATAACTCCTAAATTTATATTAGTTTCAAAAATGTTAATTGTAAAGTAAGTGCTTCCGCCCCCGTCCAAGACAGCTAATTTCGTAGTTGGACGTTAAGCCAGCCTGAAATAATAGGCATTACTTTTGTGTGTGTTTGTGTATGTATGCGACACAAACTTCTTTGATATTAACCAACTTAACCAATTTGGCCAGATTAAAGAAGCTCTGTTTCTTGAGGAGAAGCAACTGCTGAACTGGTTCGGCCTGATTTAGAAAAAGAACGGGAAAATGCTGTTTACAAACTGGTGAACAGTTATTATAATAAGATACATTACGACAAGCTCCATAAAATACCGACGCAGGATGCGGTCGGTGAGTTTGCGATGATTAGGAACATAGACGTATCTGCGGGGATAAACAAGAAACACTGGTCAAAGTATCGCGCTCCTTATGTGGTCAAACCGGTCCTGGAAAGTAACGTTTGTGATATAGCTGACCCGAAGGGCATCAGTTAATGCAGATCCCTTATGAAGGAGTGACTTGCCAGAGAACATGAAAAGATAGTTCAGGATGTAATGATAATGTATTATGTCAGCCGAGCTGTTAGTTGATGAGTTCGCGTCCAGGTTAGAAAACATATAAACACAGGTATAGTTTTGATAGAGAAAATGTATTAGGTTGTTGCGGTTAATAAAAAGCTCTTTTTGAAAAAGAAGAAACTAAATATATTTTTTACATTCAGAGGAGGGTAATTTATTTCTATATGTTATGTTTTTCTTTTTTTGTATTATGTAGTGTTTAATAAACTGGTTAAAGTGTTCCTATGACTACAATGCAACATATCGAATATATAGCAAACTATCAAATTAATAATATCGTTTCTATTATCAAATATCACATCAGACGATATTTGAACTAATCTTCCCCAGAAGTTAACCTGATTCTATAAGAATGATTCAAAAAGCAAAACCTATCAAAAGGAAAACCTTAATAAGGAACTTTAAAAGCAACTCGCTATAAACCATAGAATTCCTTTCCCTGAGAAAAGCATGCCGGTTTAATTCTATAGCAGGCTTTATTTGCCAGGTTTGTTTACTTCCACAAAGAGCAGTGGGAGTCACATCCATTTTTAAGCAGCAGTCTAGTGGATCTTATCGCAATGTGACGCCACCACACTATAGCCGCATATAACAACCATATCATAAATGCAAAAATCATCTTGGGAGTAATCCCTCAATTCTTACCTAATTGTGTTGTTTAATTAAAGTGTTCAAGTTCCTATTACTACAATTGCAAAAATCTACTCGAATGTTTGTTAACAATGTGTTGCTAAACTTGAACAAATTACTTCCAAATGCAGCAATGAGCAACAAACATGAATTAATGGCACTAGAGCTAAGAAAACGAAAATAAATAAGTAAAAAGTTTGTCTTTTGTGGAACTGTTCAAAATATGCAGCATAAAAATCTAATACAAAATTTTCTTTACTTACCTCTATCTGTAGCGTTGTTGTGCTTCCACTCACAAGTACTTGCCCATTTGTAGGCTTGCTTCGCGGCGTTCTTGTCCCACGTCTAAGTAATAAATATGATGTAAGCAATTGTGGACTATCGGCATGGTTTAGGGGGTAAAAACCAGAAGTGTTTCTTTTTAATCCCGAAGTTTCGGCAAATATTCTTTATCATCTTCAAGAGTTCCCTTTAAAATATGAGTAGATGATATATTACATCAAACAACGTTTGCCAAAACTTCGGAATTAAATAAAAAAACACCTGAAAGCCTGTGTTTATTTTACCCCAGAAAGCACCTGTCCGATAAACCGACAATTGCATATTATATCCCAGAGGCCAACAAGTACAACTATTTGATAAACAACAAACATGTACACAAATAATAAGTGTTTAATTTTTTTAAAACTACTTTTGTACATATTATCGAACACCACTTTGTCCCTGTTTATTGCTGTATTTTTACTTGATGTTATGTATATAGAGCCAAACCCCTTTGTATGGGGTTCTCCCCAAAATAAATTGTAATTATAAACAAATAAATAAATAAATTATAGCCAATATTAGAATTCTGGAGAACATTGTTGCTAACTCGTTACAGGATGATGATATGATGACATATATTCTAATCGCTAGTCAGTCTAAGCCTCACAATTCAAATCGCAAGACACCTTCTCATCCAAATCATTTGTGACAAGAAGAACTCGTTGTGATTATTGCCGACTTTGAGGCTAATCTCAATTCGCGCTCGGTCTAGGTGCTCCCTCTCTTTTCTGAGCGGTCTGATTCGAAACCCCCGATTTTCGGGCAGTTTTTTCCTCCTTTCCGACCACTCACCGCTTCTACTGAAAAAAACACCGACAGATTTCATTAAATTTATTACACCAACTACAAATACAGAAACCGTAACTTTTATTGGGATTTTTTTTTCCCGAGAAAGTTCATTTAAAGGAGTTTTGGGGGGAGGGGGGAGACTGTATGGTGTCCTCAAATAAGTCATTTTATTAAGTTTACATTCTCCTAGAAATTACTTCGCTTTTTTATTAGAAAGCTTTTTGCTCTCCTTCAGTTACCCCCCCAAATTTTATGTTGCAATTGAAACTGAGGTTCGCTTGCTTGAGATTTTTACAATGCATCTTCATTTTGAAAATTATTATTATTTCCGAGCCTCATTTGTCTAAAACAGTTACCGTGGAGCAATAAAGCAGAAAGTGTTATGGTTCGAGAACTGGATTCAGATGGCCCAGAAATCTTCTTGTGATTTTGATTCTTCTACAATCAATATACTCCTTTGGAGAACTCAATCACTGCATTTATGTTGGATGAGATCCGGTCAACTCATGGACTGGGTCTGTGAGTACATATCTTCATCACGTTTTTTGTTTTATAAAGAAGTGGATTTAACAGTGCATCCTTGTTCTGTTTTAAATAAAATCTCATTATCATTATAATTTAAATGAGCATCCTTGGTTATTTAACATGAGAGGTGGGAGCCAAAGGTATGAGGGAGTATTCGTACTCACATAGGGCGAAACTTCCCTATGTTTCACGAGACGGCTATCCCGTCGCGGAACCTCATACTAGCCTATCCATCGCGTCCTCGTCGCTGGCTCTGGTAACATCTGCGCTCCACTTTTGTGGAAGCGTGGGTGGCCAAGATGGATGGCGAACGCAGAGGGTAGCCCTCGGGCTATTTGGGAACCTAGCACTCCCACGTACCTCAGCTACAATTACAGACTAACAAATGCAGTGGTATTCCCTTTAGGAGTGTGAGTAGGTGGAGATTTTCTTTTTTCCGCCCTCTGTTTGGGTCGCCATAATTTATGTGCGGCCTGAATCTCTTGCAGTGAATTCTTTTGCTGCGGAGCCTCTGGGGGAATTCATACTGCATCACTTACACCTAAACGCCTTAACATTAAACACTTACACAATTACAGTTTTACACGCCAGTGGCACGTGCTGGTGCCACCCACATGTTTGCCGTGTGTGGATACCTGTGTCGTGGGGAAAGGAAGTCCTGGTGGGTGAGGGCGCAGGTTCACGCTAGAGGCAAGTTACCTCAGCGGGCCTGGCAGTCCAACACACCACTTTGGTTCCGGACTCCGCTAAACAGGCGGCCAGAGCCTAACCCAGCTCTGGTCAATCGGCTAGCGTAAAATACGCATGGGTGAGCTCCTGGGTATTGTGGGCCTTGGCTCACAATCCCCGGGCGCTATATCTCTGGGGTAGCTCTGGCGCTTTTTTATAGCGTCTCAATTTGTGAGGCTCCGTGGAGGGTGGAGAGCTCCGGAGATGAATTTTCATACTTAATTTATGGATTTAAATCAAGTAAAATCGTCAGCCGAGTGCCCCTTAGAGGAGGGGGTCATCGGTGGTGGGGGAAACTCCTCTGTGCATCTAGGGTTGGGCGACCAGGGCTCGGATGCACTTGGGGGGAAACTGGATAGTATTTCCAGGAGTATGGAGAACCTGCTTCTGGAGGAGAGCGCGCCAATAGTCGCTGCGGAGGACTCGTCCACCTGCGGAGATGAATGGCACGTGGTCAAAGGAAAGAAGCGAGGCAATTCTGCGTCGGCCACGGCTGCTGCGAATTCCTCTGCGAAGGAAAAGGAAGCTAAGCCAACTTCTGGTAAGGTGTCTAAGGCAACTGAGCAGAAGAAGAAGCTTAGTGGAAGATACAGGCAAAGGCGTGCGAAGAGGATGAGATCTTCTCAACCTGCATCTGCACCAGCTGAGGATATACCTATTGGGGCTCAAAAAAGATCCAGAACCCCGGGGGACACGCCGCCTGGAATCCAGCCGGCAGGTAAGAAGCCCAAGATAACGGAGGCGGAGAGAAAGCTGTTTCTGGCCATAACCGGCAGCGATCCCTCCGAGCCTCTCTCTGAAGATGACGCTTCTGTCATCAGAAGGGGGATGCTCGCCATCGTTAGGAAAGCCATACAGGAACAGTCATGCAGACTGAAATTTATTCAGTCGGGCATGGTCTCTGAGGGCTGGTTTCTTCTGGCCTGCTTTGATCAGGCCACATTTGACTGGGTGTTGGAGAACGTTAAGCCTGGTTGGGAGGGAAGGCACTTCAAGCTTATGAAGGCGTCTGAGGTCCCTACTATGGCTAGGATCTCTATGTTTATTCCAGAGGGCAAGCATACCAGCGAACAAGTGCTGAAAGGTCTTGCCTTCCAAAATAATTTGGACGTAAGCCGATGGAGGAACGTGTATCGACAACAAGTCGAGAAAGGAGTATCCTTGGCTTACAGGATTGATGATGCTTCTGTCCAGGCGTTGAAGGAAGTTGACTTCCGTCTTTTCTTTGAGATGGGCAGGCTCTTCATCAGGTTGAAGAAGGAAGATGAGGATGCTCCTACCACTTCTTCTGAGGCAATGGAGCAGGATACAGGTAGGGCTGACCAAGATGGCAGCAAATAAGGTAGGTGGTGATTATTATTATCATTATTATTACTATTATTATTATTGTTTTGTTTTTCACCTATCTGTTTCCTACCCGTGTTTTATTAGGATCTAACTCTTCCGATGTTGACTTGTGATTATGGCGGTTGACAGGGTAGAGATGATACAAATTAACTTGCAGCATAGCAAAGATGCAACGGCTAACTTATGCCGCTGTGTTGCTAAGTTGCATACATATTTTATTCTAATACAAGAACCTTATGCCTTTAAAGGTTTGGTTCGAGGATTGAGTGTGGTTGATGGCAGACTGTTCGTGGCGGATGGCGGGGACATTCCTAGGGCATGTATTTTTGCCAGTCGGAGTGTCGACGCTGTCCTGCTTCGACAGTTCTGCTGTCGGGACTTGGTGGCGGTGAGGGTTGGTCTGGGGGTTGGTGGGCGTCGTCGCGACGTAGTTGTGGCTTCGGCTTACTTCCCCTATGATGGCCCCTCTCCTCCTCCTCAGGAGTTCATGGGTTTGGTTCAGTATTCGGAGACCAATGACATACCTATTATAATAGGGTGTGACGCGAATGCGCATCATGTCGTCTGGGGTAGCAGCGACACCAATGGTAGGGGTCGCGCTCTCATGGATTTCCTGGTGGGCACGCGATTAGAGGTCCTGAATAGGGGTACTGAACCCACTTTTGTTACTAGGATTAGAAGACAGGTTATTGATATTTCCCTTGCTTCTAGGAATTTTAGTGGTCTGATTAAAGATTGGAGGGTGAGTCCTGAGGCTTCCATCTCCGATCACAGGATGATTAGGTTTAGTCTGGGGATTGATCCAATTACCCTGGCTAGTTATAGGAATCCTAGGAGGGCGGATTGGGGTTTATATTCTAGAATTATTGAAGATAAACTGACTATCCAATCAGAAGCCCCTGATGGTATAGAGGAATTGGAAAGGGAGGCTGGTATTCTTCATGAACATATTAGATCCTCATTCGAGGAGTCTTGTCCTCCCAAGGTGGTTAAGGGTAGTAAGAACCCCTGGTGGTCCTCTTCGTTGGAAAAACTAAGGAGACAGGTAAGGGGCTCATACAGGAAGGCTGTCCTTGCTGATTCTTCGGAATCATGGGATAGTTATAACAGTATTAAAAGAGCATATAAATATGCTCTGAGGAGAGCCAAGAGGAATTCCTGTAGATCCTTTGTGAGGATATAAATTCGTTCCAGGAATCATCTAGATTGGTACGGATTCTTAGTAAGGATAATTCTTATTTAATATCTGAACATTCTTCAAAAGATACTTTTTGTAATAAAAAGGGAAAATTGCTTATAGATTTTATGGAAATTAATTCTTTCGTGTTAGTGAATGGTAGATCGCGTCATGATAGTCCAGCCCAGTTTACTCATGTATCATCTCTAGGCCAGAGTGTGATTGATCTGATTTGGGTAGATAGTCAGCGTGCTCATCTTGTCAGGGATTTAGAAGTTCTTATTGACATTTATAACTCTGATCATTTTCCTGTACTAATAACTTTAGATTATTATATGAATGAAAACGTTACGGCACCTGATAGAGTAGATTTAACTAATTCTTGTAAAAGTTCTTTTATTGTTTGGGATGATAAAAAATCTGCTTTACTTGCCAATTGTTTGTTTCAGTCATCTAGAATTTTGATTGATTTTGGCATGGCGGACCTTGATTATATTAATGAAAATTTTCACTCCGCGATTATTGAATCTGTGAGAAAGTGTGATATGCTTGTTACTAAACAACCGAGATCAGTATCAGGAATGCCGATTAAAAATCCTTGGTATGATGAGGAGTGTAAAACTCTAAAAAATAAAACAAAAAAGCTGTTGATTTTGTGTAAACGCGGAAATTTTGCTGGCTATCTTAAATTAATGTATGTACATAGTAAGAGTAAGTATAATGTTTAATTAAGAAAAAGAAAAAACTGTATCAACTTTCTATTTTAGATAATATAGCTAAGGTTAGTGATACAAAGACATTTTGGGGTGCTATCAATGGTTATACGGGCAAATCAAAAGTAATTTCACCTATTAGTGTGGATGTTTGGCAGGATTTTTATATACAATTATATCCCCCTAGAGTGCTTGATAATACACTTTATTTTGGTAATAGTAACCCTATTCTTGACTCGGTCATCACACAGGAGGAAATAGTTAGTAGTATTGTAAGAAGTAAAAGAGGCAAAGCTGCTGGTCCTGATCTTATTGTTAATGAAGTGTATAAACTGCTTCCTCAGAACTGGCTTTTATATTTAGAAGTGTTTTTTAATAAAATATTCTCTCTTGAGGTATTTCCTAAAGCATGGTGTTCTGTTACAATGTTTATGTTACATAAAAAGGGAGATAGAAATGATAAATGCAATTACAGGGGCATAAGTTTGGCTAATAGTATCCTCAAGATATTTACTCAGATTATTATGAGCCGTTTATTACTGTGGGAATCTGAGGTTTCTGCTATTCCGGAATGTCAATATGGTTTCCGTCCGGGACGTGGTTGCGCGGATAGCATTTTTACACTTAACTCCCTTATACAGTTCCACCTGCGTTTGCCGGGAAGAAAAATTTTTGCAGCCTTTATTGATTTTAAGAGGGCGTTTGACTCGGTTCCTCATTCGAGGTTATGGCATAAATTAAACGGAGAAGGAATTTCCTCAAAAATTTTAAATTTGCTAATAAATTTATACGAGAATGTCAATTTTAAAGTTGTTGCCAATGGAAAAATTAGTTCAGACATACAAATGACTGAAGGTGTTATGCAAGGTGAAGTATTAAGCCCTTTTTTATTTTCTCTTTACATTGCTGATGTGGAAAAATTTTTTCGTGATAATAAAGTGCGCGGTATAAACATTGATGGTGTCTCGGATGTGATTGTATTATTATATGCGGATGATCTGGTACTTCTGGGTGATTCGGTTATTGACTTGAATCACAAGTTATCTATTTTGAGGAATTATTGTCAGTTAAATGCTTTAACGGTTAATGCAGTAAAATCTAAAGTTGTAGTTTTTCACAGAGGCAGACTTAGAAAATGTGGTTACAAATTTTGGTATGATGGAATCAAATTGGAGATGGTAGACAATTTCGTTTATCTGGGAGTCCAATTTAATAAATCTTCACTTTTTCTAGAAACCACAAAAAATTTTGTGAGAAAGGCAAATGTTGCAGCTGGCTCTGTGATTAGCATCTTAGCCAAGTCAAAGTGCGATAATTGGAGCTCTCGTGTTAAAGTGTTTAACGCACTAGCCAGAAGTGTTATGCTGTACAATGCACAGATATGGAGTTTGAGATACATTAGCCTGCTAGAAAGAGCGCATGTCAATTTTTATAAAAGATTATTTCAGTTACCAAAAACTACTCCTGATTACATTGTTAGAACTGAATTTGGCATTCCTCACATTCTTCTTTATATAGTTAAAGTCTCATTGCGCTGGGTTAAAAATTTGGCTAGTATGGAAAGTAAAAGACTGCCGCGTAAATGTTTTATTAGGCTTTTAGACTTACATGCGGATTCTGTAAATAGTCTGAAATATAACTGGTTCTCTCAGTTGAATAGTCTACTTTTAGAGCACGGTATTGAACTAAATCCAGAAGAATTAACCCGAGGTATTAATTTTTCTGTTAGAGAAATATTTAATTCCTTACAAGATAGTTTAAAGCACAGGGACGGGCAACTTCTTGAAAGTTCTCGATACAGCCAAATCTACAATGCTCTTCCACTCCTAGCTAATGCTCCTCAGGAGTATGTTACTATTAGAATGTTGTTCCGTATTACCAAATTGATAGCCCAATTGAGACTTTCAAATCAATATATTATGAAGCTAACTGTAAATAATATGACGTACACTGTAAACTGTAATCAGATCTGCACTGTTTGTAATATGTTTGTGAAGGAAGACTTTTTTCATTTGTTTGCTCAATGCCCAATATATACACCGATAAGGATGAATTATTTTAAATCCATTATACCCTCTAGAGTGGAGACAGTTATTCTCGGTTATCTCTCCAGTACCTCTAAAGAAGATTTAACATATTTCTGTTACTATATTGATAGTGTTCTTAGGCTTCGGTCTTTTATTTTGAATGAGTAATTGTTTCCGTATTTCTTTTCTTTATTATTTGTATTCTTTGTTTTAACTTGAAAATTCATTTACTTTATTTTTTGCATTGAGTCTTTATCATGTTTATTTTAGTTATTTATTTTATTTTTTATTTTTATTTTGCTTTTGTTGGTTAATTACTTTAGTATTATTTAGTATTCTGATTAAATGTACAATGTTTATTATTTTTGTTTATTAAGCAAGTAGCTCATGCTCTGTTATTTGTAATTTTTTTTTTCTTGTATAACCTTCTTTACATTTTTTATAGTCACTCTGTATGTAAAGGATTGTAATCTTATAGACATACAAATAAATAATAATAATAAAAATAGTAAGGATAGGGACAGTCAGTTAGGTACCCTACGATACCCTGATGGTTCCTTTACAGGGGGGGAAGGGGAGACACTGCAGCTTTTGCTTGATACTCACTTCCCGGATAATATTGGTTTGAATGCTGCTTCGTCTTTGGTGTGTGGAAGGAGATGGAACCTTGAAGATGTATCCACCTTAGATGGGGTAGTCACACAGGATAGAGTCAGTTGGGCAGTACAAAGTTTCTCACCTTTCAAGTCACCTGGACCGGACGGGATTTATCCTTGTCTGTTGCAAAAGGGTGGGGACGTGCTGACGAAGGTATTGTTAAGATTGTTTAAAGGATGTTTGATGTTTGGTTATGTACCAACATTATGGAGAGAAGTAAGGGTAGTCTTTATTCCCAAGCCGGGAAGAAATGACTACTCTGACCCCAAGGCATTTAGACCCATTAGTCTTATGTCTTTCTTCTTGAAAACTTTGGAAAGGTTGGTGGATAGGTATATTACTGATGGCCCATTAAGGGATCATCCACTCCATCCTAACCAACATGCTTATATTGTGGGTAAGTCGACAGAGACTGCATTGCATTGTCTCGTCGGTAGGATAGAATCTGCTTTGGAAATAAAAGAATATGCCCTAGGGTGTTTCTTTGATGTTGAGGGGGCATTTGACAGAGTATCGTTTGATGCTCTCGAAGATGCCTTGGTTCGAAAAGGTATACATCCCGTCTTAATCAATTGGATAGGTGTCTATCTTAGGAGTAGGGTTATACAGGCATCCCTTGGCGGGCGCACCATGATAGTAAAAGCGGGGAGAGGGTGCCCTCAAGGGGGTTGTCTCTCACCAAAGTTGTGGTGCGTCGTCATGGATGACCTTTTGGTTAGGCTGAACTCATCGGGATTTTATGTGCAAGCATATGCCGATGATGGTGTCATTTTATTGTTAGGGCGCTGTTTGTCCACTATTTCGGATCTAATGCAAAGCGCCCTTAATATGGTATATTGTTGGGCACAGGATAAGGGTCTTTCTATTAATCCTATGAAGACCCAGGCAATTCTATTCACTCATAGAAGGAAGATAGTAGGTTTTACACCTCCTAGGTTGTTAGGTACTTCCATACAGGTTAGCAAATCAGTGAAGTTCCTTGGGGTAGTTCTCGACAGTAAATTGAACTGGTCGGAGCATGTTAAGACACAACATCAAAAGGCGATAATCTCCTTTTGGCAATGTCGAAGAGTTGTTGGTAAGAATTGGGGAATCACTCCCAAGATGATGTTCTGGATTTATTGCATGGTCATTAAACCTAGATTGGTATATGCGGCTTTGGTGTGGTGGCGTCGCATTGAAACACGATCCGCTAGGCAGCTGTTGGAAGAAGTCCAACGCTTGGCTTGTCTGGCGGTGACTGGAGCGTTTCGGACTACACCGACCGCATCTATGGAGACTTTGTTAGGGATTCCACCTCTCTTTGTGGAGGTGAAAAACCAGGCAATGAAAGCCTGTTATAGAATTAAACAGGCAGGTTTTTGGCAGGGTAAGCGATATGGTCATTCTACCATTTATCGTGAGATGCTTTTAAGGATTCCCATTACAGGTTTTCCTTCTGATAGGAATCTGAAAACTTTTGTCTTTGGTCATTCCTACAGGGTTAGGTTGCCTTCTAGGGAAGATTGGTTAACCCTGGGTCCGTCTGGTGTGATTCCTGAGAATTATCTCCGATGCTACACGGACGGTTCCAGGATGGATGGTAGGTTTGGGGCTGCCGTCTATTTTGAGACGGGAGATCATTTGGTAGCGCCTCTTGGTGAGTGGGCCACCGTTTTCCAGGCTGAGGTTTATGCAATTCTTTGCTGTATTTTGGATGAGAGGGTGCGTAACACTAATTTAAAGGGTGTTTGTATCTGCTCGGATAGCCAGGCTGCGTTGAAGGCGCTTAATTCATGTGTTTTCACTTCCAGATTGGTGTTGGAATGTTCTAGAAGACTGGAAGATCTTTCTTTATTAAAGGATGTGCTTCTGGTCTGGGTTCCAGGTCATATGGGAATTTTTGGGAATGAGGAGGTGGATAGGTTTGCCAAATTAGGTGCCTCTCTCCCTTTCATTGGTCCAGAGCCTGCTGTTGGTGTGTCTTCTGACACATATTTGTCGGGCTTTCAGACGTGGATGACCTCACAGCACTCATCCTTATGGATGAGTGCAGTGGGTTGTCGGCAGTCTAAAATGCTCATTGGGGGCCCGGGCGGAGCTTTGAGCAGTGGGGTCCGATGTCTTTCACGGACCTCCCTCAGGTATCTGGTTGGATTCCTCACTGGGCATTGTGGTTTAAGGAGGCATCTCTATATAATGGGACTTGTGCCTGACCCCTTTTGTAGAGTTTGTGAAACTGAGGAGGAAACACCCATGCATCTGATGACAAATTGTTTGGGTTGTGAGGAGATTAGGTTTAGGAACTTCGGCCGGAATAGGATGTCGGTGGAGGATCTTAAGCTGTGTCCTTTTAAGGTTTTGGTCCGATTCGTTCGGTCTGTTGTGAAACTTAGATGGTTGAAACCTGGGCCTGGATTTGTATTCTAGTCCCAGTGGTTGTTATTCTTTAGGGGTAGCTATATGGGCCCTGGGGGGCTTTGGATAGCGTAGCGTTTTGCCCTCCCCTTTCGCGAATAATAATAATAACATGAGAGGTGTCCTCAGTTATTCATTATTGTTTGGAATGTGAATGCAATTTATGTTCTTTGTGTAGCTTGTGTAGCTTGCCTGAGTGGATATGTTTATTTTCTGGCTGAATGCCCCATATTGATATTTAGGGCAAAGAGTTTGGTTAAAGCGGACCTTGTGGCTCTCCTCAATGTCCCGACTGTCGCCAACTCATTAAATATGCTCAAAAAGCATGGCAGTATGGATTTTCTCTTGAAGAGAATTGAATTATAATTAATTTGTACTGAATGAATGGATATCACCCTCCTTAATACATTTATACAATACACAATTTAATCCATTATACTGTAAGGGGCCATGTCGTGGCTGTGCGTTAAATATGAAATATTTAAACTATAATTAAAATATTTCAATGTAAAAAATAAAATTGTTAAAATAATTGTCTGCAGCAGAATAGTTAGAGAAATAAGGGCACTGCTACACATGTACCACGCTGGCATAGCACCTAGCAATTCCATTCATTCTGTGAGTGTCGGCAGCGAGTGAAGGATATCTGCACCTGTGGCTGATCTGCGGTTAGTTCTAGCCCAGCAAACTAGTTAAAGATAGATGCGCAGTTGTTATGCCAGGGTAGTCGGCCCAGTAGATAGTAGATAGTATATAGCAGATAGTATACGATTAGTTGTGTACAGGGTAGATAGTAGGCCGAGGGTTATTCAATTGGGGTGTCCTGATATAGTTACATGTGTATGTCCTGTGGATTCATGTTTATATATTAGTGGGTAGTGCTGTATTTCACTTGGGTTGTCCTTCAGGATAATTTAGTAATAAATGAATGAATTCTGAGTGGCTGGCAAAGGAATACTTTGGATTCCTTGGCCAAACCTTACAAATACCATAGTTAGTTATGAATAATGTGTCACAAATTTTTATTTTTCATATTTTTTCTGTAAATAATGTGAATAGATTATTATTTTATTAGGTGTTTTGGTTTCTTTTACATATTTTTGTTTATGTACCCATTTTCAGTCATTTTTCTAACTTTATTTTATTTTATTTTTTCTTTATTTTTTTTTTAAATCGACTTCCGGCTGACGGTATTTTTTACCAAGTCGTAAAGTACCCTATATATTTATTGTATGTATCAATTATCTTTTCATTTAAATGAAGTATTATTATTGTTCTCCTATTGATCTAAAATTAAGATAATTAAACATTTACATACTAAAATTACAGTTTGAAGAAAACTTGTCAATTACAATTCTGTAAACTGGAGTAAGAGAAAGTAGTGTGAATGTTTCACACCAGATTTTTTTTGTGATGGGAAATTGTGAAATCACCCAGATGAAATTCAGCGCTATTTGATTCATACAATATTTAGATACGTAATGATTGAGTGCTTAAGACAAGTTTTTTCGAAGATTGTAAGGGATTGGCTGCTAGGGGAACATTTTACGGGTTGTACAGTGTACTGTCCAAAGAGGTGAAATATGTTACCGACAGTTTGGACAAAAAATGCATTAGTGCAATCTTGAAATGAAAAAGTGAACTCCTAAATCTGAATTGTAAAAGGTACATGCATTGTAGAACACAGTTGTGTTCATTATGTAACCTAAATGAGGAGGAGGATGGAGTTCACTTCTTGGCAGTATGCCCTATATTGGTCTCTTATGGGGTCAAGTACTTCCGAACGAGGACTTTAAGTACAGATCAGGTAATAGAGTATCTCTATTGGAAACTTCGGAAAGAATGGAAACTTCTTTATCATTGTTATTGTGAAGTGAGTTTGGATTGTGCAGTCTATCTGTGAACATCGGGTCTGTGTAAAATTGTTTTTTTTGAAAGGTTGTAGACGTTTGTTGTGAACTGAATGTTTTCATACATAAAGTTTATAGTGTAATTGATATGTGATTAAAATTTTAAGAATTTTTGACGAACCGTTTTTAAATAATTAATAATAGGGTACCTCAGAATGAGGTGCAAGGGAGAATGGGTGAGAACCTTCCGGGGGGATCACACTAGGATTGAGGAAAAAATTTGGCGAGTAAACCGATTCTTGCTATCCAAACTTGATGAGACGAGCAAGAAATGGGGATTTGAGAGAGATTATGAGATTACGATTGGCAGTATAGGAGATGATAATCTTACGAGGCCAACGGAGTCGGGCAGCGGCATTATTCGTTGCTATTCAGATGGCTCTAGGCAGGAGGGTACTGGCCTGTCGGGGGCGGGAGCCTGGTTTCAGGAACTGGATAAAGAGAGTTCGGTGGCCTTGGGTGGCTTGGCCACTGTTTTTCAGTCTGAGGTGGTGGGCATCATTGAATGCTGCCACCTGGTGGGGGAGTGGCAGGGAGAGTTCAAGGAAGTGCGGATTTTCTCGGACAGCCAAGCCGCACTAAGGGCTTTGAGTAAGCCTTGGTGGAGTTCGAAATTAGTGGGAGAATGTCGGAGGAAGCTCAACGCTTTGGCTCGGAGGGGTAAGGTGCATCTCTATTGGATACCCGGACATGCGGGAATAGAGGGCAATGAGAGGGCGGATCGGCTGGCCAGGGAGGGATCATCATTACCATTCTGTGGTCCTGAACCAGCCCTGGCCGTTACAAAGACGTTTCGCGACAAACAGATTAGACTTTGGGAGACGAGTGCTTTGGAGAAAGGCTGGGGGGACACGCAGGGGTGCCTCCAAGCTAAAAGATTTATAAAGGCAGGTAAGCAGAGAATTTCGGAGTATCTCCTGTCTCTTAGTAGGACGGGTTTGAGGACCTTGGTAGGAATAGTGACTGGACACACTTGGGTGTCCAGTCACTTGTTTAACATAGGAAAGACGCGGAGTCCCATTTGTCAGAACTGTGATGACGGAGTTAGGGAAACGGTGTATCACTACTTATGTCAGTGTCCCCGTTTCGCTGGAACTAGGTTTCGTATATTTGGGAGGACACCACTCTCGCAGGATTGTCTGGGCGAGTTGGAGTATAGTGATATCTTGAGATATTGTAGATTAACCGGCAAGTTACCGGGGGAGACTAATTAAGGGGTTACGGGGGGTACCGGGGGGATAAGAGCCATATAGGCTTAGGTCCCGCGCCTTTGGGCACCCGTTTCCGATAATAATAATAAATAATAATAAAAAACTACAGGTAGAAATCTGAGCTTGGATAAGCCAGTTAAGGTAGGTTTCTGTTCAATATTGGAGTGGGAGAAGTATACGTCACTTATTGTGGGAGAAGAATATTGATAAATTATTTGGAAGTTTACAAATACGTAACAATCTCTGCCTTGCTGTTGTCCAGTTGGTTGATTAGTCTATTTGTAGGCTTGCTTCGCGGTGTACTCTTCCCATGCCTAAGTAATAAATATGATGTAAGTAATTGTGGACTATCGGCCACAAATTTGGCCAAAAAAATGGTTTAGGGGGTAAAAAGCAGAAGTGTTTCTTTTTAATCCCGAAGTTTCGGCAAACATTCTTTATCATCTTCAAGGGTTCCCTTTAAAATATGAGTAGATGAAATATTACATCACACAACGTTTGCCAAAACTTCGGAATTAAATAAAAAAACACCTGAAAGCCTGCGTTTATTTTACCCCAGAAAGCACCTGTCCAATAAACCGACAATTGCATATTATATCCCAGAGGCCAACAAGTACAACTATTTGATAAACAACAAACATGTACACAAATAATAAGTGTTTAATTTTTTTAAAACTACTTTTGTACATATTATCGAACACCACTTTGTCCCTGTTTATTGCTGTATTTTTACTTGATGTTATGTATATAGAGCCAAACCCCTTTGTATGGGGTTCTCCCCAAAATAAATTGTAATTATAAACAAATAAATAAATAAATTATAGCCAATATTAGAATTCTTGTCAATATTAGAATAATTGGAGAACATTGTTGCTAACTCGTTACAGGATGATGATATGATGACATATATTCTAATCGCTAGTCAGTCTAAGCCTCACAATTCAAATTCTCAGGATACCTTCTCATCCAAATAATTTGTGACAAGAAGAACTCCTTGTGGTTATTGTCGACTTTGAGGCTAATCTCAATTCGCGCTCGGTCTAGGTGCTCCCTCTCTTTTCTGAGCGGTCTGATCCGAAACCCCGATTTTGGGCAGTTATTTTCCTCCTTTCCGACCACTTACCGCTCCTACTAGCATGACTTAATTCTCTTAATTCTAATTGTCTTTTCTGGTACAAATTAATTCTGCGTATTTGGCAGAACTTCTGGAAACGCTAACGACAGGAATATCTGCAAACGGTTGACCAGTGAAATAAATACAGCTTCCCAAGATCACTCCCGGTACCACGGACATCATTCAGCAGAACAATTCTTCCTGTGGGTTAATAGGTATCCAAACAAATCGCTGTTTTTGCAACCAAGTCGCGATTACCGCGTCCTGACGTTAATAGTTAATAGTATCGACGGTCCATCGACATTTAATAAAATTCATTTAAAGGGATTTCTGAGTGGAGATTAAAGTTATGTTTCCCTACAAAGTGCTATTATTGGTTTATTACACAACTCTACGATGGAAATAATATTAATTAGAATTGAATATGTTGTAAAATTCCGAGTTTGAAGAAAATCTGTTAACTGGAAGTGCGTTTCTACTAAAATTATTTACGTTTTCTACAATTTTATCCATAAAAACATTAACGGATTTCATTAAACTTGTTAGACCAATTATGAATACAGAGACTCATCACTTTTATTGGGAATTTTTTCCGAGAAAGGTTATTTAAAAAAGTTTCTGGGGAGGGGGGAGTGTATGCTTTCCGAAAAAAAATCTGGTGTGAAACACTCACACAACTTTCTCTTACTCCTGTTCTCATATAATTGACAAAGATTATAGTTTGTGTACCAAATATAACGAAATTCGTCGAAAACTGAAAAAACTGTTCAGTAAAAGCGCTCTTCCGGTTTACAAATTTTCTTAAAACTTGGAATTTAGGTCATCTACTTATTTCTAATTAATTTTGTTTGGATGATAGAATTGTATAATCAACTATGATACCACTTTAGAGGAAGCTGTAACCCCACCCCTCCCCTGAAAGTGCCCTTAAATGAATTTTCCTAGAGAAAAGTTACAAATAAAAGTTGTAGCTGTCAGTATGTGTAGTTGATATATAAAGTTTCAAGAAAATCGTTGGAGCCATTTTTGTACAAATCGCAAAAAAGTAAAAAAAAACTAGTAAGTGGTACTGTCCGGTTGAGAATTTTGACAGATGACCCACCGTCGGATCCCATGGTGATACCTAAACGGAATATCAAGTTTGAACTTTCTATTCATTTTTGAGCTATGCGTTCACATACATATACACACACTCACACACACACACACACACACACCATTTGCTAAAAACCACTTTTTTGGACTCAGGGGACCTCAAAACGGATATTCCGGTGAAAACTCAATATCGAAAATTTGACATGATTACAATACTTCCTCTTTTAGGAGTAAGAGAAAGTGTTGGATAAGATCCGGTCAGCTCATCGGACTGGGCGTGTGTGTGACATATCTTCATCACGTTTTTTGTGTTATAAAGAAGTGGATTTAACAGTGCAACCTTGTTCTGTTTTAAATAAAATATCTCATAACCATAATTTAAATGAGCTTGTTGGTTATTTAACATGAGAAGTTTCCTCAATTATTCATCATTGGTTGGAAATTTAATGCAATTTATTTTCTTTGTATAGCTTGCCAAGTAGATTGGATATGTTTATTTTCTGGCTGAATGCCCCATATTGTCTGCGTTTCTTCACCGATATTTAGGGCAAAATGTTTGGTTAGAGCGGACCTTGTGGCTCTCCTCAATGTCACGACTACCACCAACTCATTAAATATGCTCAAAAAGCATGGCAGTATGGATTTTCTCTTGTAGAGAATTTAATTATAATTAATTTGTACTGAATGAATGGATATCACCCTCCTTAATACATTTATACAATACACAATTTAATCCATTATACTGTAAGGGGCCATGTCGTGGCCGTGTGTTAAATATGAAATATTTAAAATATTATTTCAATATAAAAAATAAAATTGTAGCAGAATAGTTAAAGAAATTAGGACACTGCTGCACGCCATGTGCCAAGCTGGTATACCACCTAGCAATTGTATTCATTCTGGTGAGTGTCGCAGCGAGTGAAGGATAGTATGCATCTGTGGCTGATCTGCGGTTAGTTCTAGCCCAGCAAAGTAGTTAAGAATAGATGCGCAGTTGTTATGCCAGGGTAGTCGGCCCAGTAGATAGTAGATAGTAGGTAGTATATAGCAGATAGTATAGCGATTAGTTGTGTACAGGGTAGATAGTAGGCTGAGGGTTATTCAATTGGGGTGTCCTAATATAGTTGAGAGTGTATGTCCTGTGGATTCATGTTTATATAGTTGTATATGTTTATATATTAGTGGGTAGTGCTGTATTCACTTGGGTTGTCCTTCAGGATAATTTAGTAATAAATGAATGAATTCTGAGTGTGACCTACTGTATATAAAAGTGATAACGAGGGATTGATTAATTGATGCACAGACATTCTTCCACAGAAATGTTTAATTTTACATTAGCTTGAATTTATTTTACATTAGCTTGAGTTTATTTCACATTAGCTTGAGTTTATGTTTGACGTTTAATTTTACTAATCACCAACTATACTCTACTGTATACTATACTATACTAAAAATAAAAAGGTCTAATAGTTTAGGAGGGGTGAATAGAATAACAGGGCAATCTATCGGCCAAAACGCTGAACAGTTTACATCTGCCTGTTTACATCTCCTGGCTAAAACACCAAACATGCCGCCCCCGTTGAAGGCAAAGGCTTCAAGCATCTGGAAGCGGACACAGCTTGACTATGGCCCTCTTGAAGAGCCCTTTCGAAGTGCGGACGGTGGCGACTCGAGCCTTTCTATCGGCACCATTATGAAGTTCAACGATTCGACCCAATGTCAATTGTAGCGGGGGTCTATATTCGTCTTTTAGAAGTACTAAGGAGCCTACTGGAGGTGCTTGATAGACTCTTTTCCATTTACTGCGCGGTTGCATAGTTGATAGGTATTCAAACGACCTTCTTCGCTAAAATGTTTGATATAACTGCTGGATCCTTTGCCAATAACTTAATCTATTTACATTGAGTTCACTGAAGTTAGGAGTAGCGAAAGAAGAGGCAGGTTGTCCAATTAGGAAATGAGCTGGAGTTAAGGGATTTAAGTCATTTGGGTCATTGGAAAGGGCAGTTAGAGTTCGAGAATTTACACAGGCTTCGATCTTAATTATTGGTGTTTCAAATTCGTCATACGACAGTACATTGTTACCCATTACTCGTTTAAGATGACCTTTAATGGTTTTAACTCCCGCTTCCCACAGTCCACCGAAGTGAGGTGAACGTGGTGGAATAAAATGCCAGTTTATACCAACAGAGACACAAAATGCATACACTTGGTGCTGATGATTTTCGAAATTTACGATCTGTTGAAGTTCGTGGAGCTCGTTTCTAGCTCCGACAAAATTAGTAACATTGTCGCAATATATGTTTGCCATCATCCCACGTCTTGCTATCATTCTTTCGAGAGCTTCGATAAATTTTCTTGTTGTCAAATCTGGGACCAATTCGAGATGTATAGCCTTTGTTACCATACAGATGAAGAGGGCAATGTAAGCTTTATAGGCTGCGCCTTTCGTTGTGAAAGTCGGCGATAAAAGAAGGGTCCGCAGAAATCAATACCACAGTTTTCAAATGGACGGGATGGCTGGACTCTGTAAGGAGGTAATTCTCCCATTAACTGTCTAGCAGTGCTCGGAGTAACTCGGCTACATTTGAAACACTGTCTGACTATAGAGCGAGCCAGAATCTTTCCGTTGAGTTGCCAATATTTTATTCATATTGCGGCAAGCATTGCTTGAGGACCTGTATGCAAAGAGGTAATGCGAGTCTCAACTGAGATTATTCGTGTAATGTGATGGTCAGGTGCGAGAAGAATTGGATTTTTATGCTCAAAGTTGACTAAAGCGTTTTTTAGTCTTCCTCCTACACGAAGAATGCCATTTTGGTCTACAAAGGGAGCTAATGTTTTGAGTCTAGTGCTTGCTTCTTTGTTTTTCTGGAGGTTGTCGATGTCGTCAGCGAATACTTGTTGAGCTTGCTTAATCCAGGTTATTTCTGCCTTTTGTAAATCACTATGACTCAAATGTCCAGTTGATCTTTGTTAGGGATGTCTACAATTTTTATGAAGCGCTGGCAAAGGGTAGTAATTCGAAGAAGTTTAGTCCAACTAGAGAATTTATTAACTAAATCGCATGATGGGTATCGAATGTCGATAAATGGGTAATTGTTTTCCTTCGTCGCTCTTCAAGTTCGGGATGAACAGTTTGAACTGTCTCAGGCCAATTATCTAGAACGTCTGATAACCACTGAGGTCCGTACCACCATAATTGGCAAGTTTTCAGAGTCTCAGGTGAACTAGATCTCGTGATCAAATCTGCAGGATTATCATGTGATCGCACATGTTTCCACAAACACTTTTGAGTCACATCTTGAATTTGTGACACACGATTGCAACGAAAGTTTGCCAAGATTTAGGAGGAGAATTTAGCCAATGCAAAACAATGGTAGAATCGGTCCATAGAGTGATGCTATCGAAATTTATATTTTCCAGAGCGCTGAGAGTCTTTTGAAGTAACTGGGATAATAGAAGAGCTCTGCATAATTCCAAGCGAGGTAACGAAATTTGCTTGAAAGGGGCTATTCTAGATTTAGAGCAAAGGAAACGAACAGTAATTGTACCATTTCGCTCAATGGTTCGATGTACAAGCATGCTCTGTGAGCCCTTTCCGAAGCATCGGAGAATCCATAAAGTTCGAATGCTTGATCAGAAATTCCGCCCAAAACTCGTCTATCGATGGTTAGTGTATTTAAAGCATTCAACGATTTCCTATACTTGTTCCATTCCAAAAGTTTGGATTCTGGAACTGGTTGATCCCATACCAAATCCTTTATGTGCCAAAGCTCCTGCATTAAGAGTTTGGCCGTGATTATTACTGGCGATATAAGTCCAATGGGGTCGAAGATTCGAGAAATGTCTGAAAGTATCACACGTTTAGTTATAATAGCAGGCGAATCTGTGAAATTGATTTTGAATCGAAAGGTGTCAGTGGGAGGCTCCCAATATACACCAAGAGTTTTGACAGTTTTATTGCCGGAATCATCGAAAATGATCCTTCCTCTCTGTGACTGTCTGGGATGTTCTGTAAAAGAGCAGGATGGTTCGCACAACATTTTCTTAGTTCGAAGCCTCCACTTTTCAACAGATTTATTAATTGGGATTGGAGTTCGATGAGTTGATTACAAGAATCACATCCTGTAAGAACATCGTCGACATAAAAATCTCGTAGCACGGTTTCTGATGCTTTGGGAAATTTTCATTCCCTTCTCTTGCTAGTTGTACTAAAGATCTAATCGCCAAAAAGGGAGCTGATGCAGTCCCATAAGTAACTGTTTTCAAACGAAATGTTTTAATGGGTTCAGATGGGTCATTGTGCCATAAAATCCTTTGATAATCACGTTGATTCTCATCTACTAGGACCTTACGGTACATTTGTTTAATGTCCGCGGTGATGACGTAAATATGGATTCTGAAATGTAACAATATGGATAACAAATCTCTTTGTATGGTTGGACCAGTCATGAGAATATGATTGAGTGAATTGTTGTTTGACGTCTCTGCTGACGCATTGAAGACCACGCCTAATTTAGTAGCAGAACTAGAGGATTGGATTACTGGATGGTGCGCTAGGTAATAAGTGTGGTCGGGTTCTTTATTTTCGACTACTGGTTCCATCTCATCATTTTCAAGGTACTCGTTTAAGAAATCACCGTAGCTGTGCTTCAGTGCTGGGTTCATTGCAAACCTTCGTACCAAATATTGAAAGCGTCTCATAGCTTGGTCCCTTGAGTGTCCCAATGCGTGTGTAGGATCAACAGAGAATGGAAGTTTGCCGTACGCCTGTCGTTTGACGTTAGCAATATAATGCTCTTCACAAGCTTGCTCTTCGTATGATTTCGCAGATTTAGTAGGAATCTCTTCCACCTTCCAAAATGATGATAGAAGATGCTCCAGATGATCTTCACTAGTATCTTTGCGAAGAGTAGTCAGGGATGAATATGTTTTATGCATACAATTATCCGATGGGACCCTGCTGCTGATTATCCACCCAAATACTGTTCTGCAATGGGTAGGTTCTCTCCCAGTTTGATATGTCCTTGCCTCAGACCATTGTAAAATATGCTTGCGCCTAAGAGAACATCAATCGCCCTGGAACGCTAAAAAGCTTCGTCTGCTAAGTTGAGATCTCTAGGAATGTTTTTGGTGTTCGTTACGACCGCTGTATTCAACGTTGAAAATTCAATTTGAGGTTCGGTCATACAAAAGAACTCTTTTTTAAATTTCTACCGAGGTTTCGGCAAATTTATTGCCTTCTTCAGGGTCTGTACAAAGGTTGAAATACAAATAAATAAAAAATAGAACCAACAGAAAATATGAACTTAAACTAAATATTTCCAGAATAAAAATTTTTTTAAACTAAACTATATAAATA